>JABUQX010030819.1:0-36761 GCA_015478945.1 Trachelipus rathkii
GAGAGGAGATCTACTGATGACAATCTGTCGGGGGGATGGCCCCCCTGGCCCCCCCCGGAACTGTTGTATACTAAATAATACATACACCTTCCATTTATTATTACTGGTAATTATTTTCAATTAATATATAATATAGATAGGTGGTAGAATTGTATGCATAGAGAGTGAAGTCTAGCAAAAATTTCCCAGCACACGTTGCAGCATTACTCTCTCGCGAATACAAATCAATTCATTGCGCGTTACTACGCCTTCCATTCAGCATCATATCTAGAGTCGTGTAAAATATAGAGTGTTAAAGCATATTGTGATTACAGAGTTGGTTTAGATAAATATATGTAAGGAATGTAGAATTAGTTTCCCCAGAAGAGATAGGTGTTGAGAGGTATACTATGTTATTTAGTTATATATAAGAATAGCTTTATTTAAGTTAAGACTAGATTGTATATGATTGATTTATATTATCAATAAAGCATATCTTTGTGCCTACAGACTACTTAAATAATAATTAACTGAATAATTAATTATATTATATATATATTATATATAGTATATATATTAATATAATAATATATATATTATTATATATATTATATATATGTATATAATATATCAAGATAATAATGATATATATATAATATATATATAGATAAAATATATTAATATATATATAATATATATGATATATATATATTTATAATAATATATATATAGTATATTATTAATTAATTATATGATATACGATATTATTATTAATACTATTAATTATATAATATATAATAGTAATATTATATTTTATATATAATATATATTATGTATAGTATATTATATTATAAATAGTAGTATATATTAAATTAATTAATAAATATACTATATATATTGTATATGTATATATATAATATTAATATATAATTTATATTATAAATATATGGTTATATGTTTAAAATAATAGAGTGATATATATATGAAATATAATAATATATATATATATATAATTATTATATATTATATATTATATATTAATATTAATAATAACTATATATTATAGTATATATATATAGATAATATTAAGTAATATATATTAGTTGTAATATAGAACACCTTCTATTTTACCTTTATTTATGAGGCGAGAGGTGGGCCATGAGAGTCAGGATTGAGAACACAATAATAATTATGATTATTAAATGAGAAAACAAATCAAATTAAAAATAAATGTTAATTAATAGTATAAAGTAAACATAAGTAATATTTTTTAATTAATATACAAAATCTTAAAGAAATATATATACATTATACTAAAAAATCGTGTTCTATTTCTAAAGACTGTAGAAGCTCTTCACGCATTATTACTAGCTACCTATAAGGTATACGCGTAGTACGTTATGAAACAAAAAATTAATCTCTTAGAAGAAGGCTCGTCACTCAGATCATGACCAGTCACTGAGTACTTATATGTGAGCTATTGAGTTTACCATATATTATATGGTACTTATTTTTTTCTAATAATTTTATTTGTAAAATATAGTTTTATTTAAGATTTTAAAAATAATATTACTTATAATGTATTCATATATATATATATATATATATATATTTTCATATAAATATCACTTATACAAAAGTTTATATTAATATATATTATATATATTAATATATATATATATTAATATTATATATATTATATGATTATATATAGATATATGTAATATATATAATTATATATATATATAATTAATAGTATATATATTAATAAGTATAAATAAATAATAAATTAAATATAAATACATCGTCTAACGAATTATTTTCAAATATATATTATAATATTTTACTGCCTTCATTGCTGAAGGCAAATTGAAGACTAAATTCTGGTCAATTTATTATGATGTCGAATTGTTATAAGTTAATAGTGTTACATAGTAGCTATGAATATTAGTTCGTACAAGTAATGATACTATCTAAGATCTATATATCACGAGGCTGATTTTTACAACACTTATAATTATATTAATAATATTTATGATCTGATTATTAATTATTAATTCATATATATTACATATATATTTATATATATACTATATTATATTATTTTATTTATATATTATTATTTATATATATTAATATTAATAATTTAATTTATTATATAATTATATATATATTATATTATATTAACATTATATTAATTAAGAATTATATATTTATATTATTAATTATATTAATATTATTGGTTAGGTAGTAGATAGTGTAGTAGATAGTAATAGTAGTAGTTAGTAGTAGAGTAGTAGTAATTATGTATATTATATTATTATTTATTAATCATCTGTTATTGATTTATTTATTAATTAATTATTACTAATAATAAATGTATTTTACTTTTAAGATTTATTCAATTATAAGAGTATATTATTATATATTATGTTTTATTATTTAATTATATATTATTTATATATTATTATTAAATTATTTATATTATTATTATTATAATTATATTATTTTATTATTTAATGATTGATATTATTATATATTAATTATTATTATTAAGAACTTTATAATGATATTAAATCATCTGATTTGCTTACTATATTTATTATTATCGATTATTATTTAATTAAATTGTTTACTATTATTATTATGTATTATTATTATATTATTATTAATATTAATTATCAATATATATATTTTATAATTTATTATAATTTAAATTATTATTTATTATTATTAATATAATTTTTTTATATTATATATTATTATTTATTATTATATTATTAGTTTAATATTATTAATTATAATTATTAATTAATTATATAATATTTTATTGATTATTAATTTAATTGATTATATTATTATTATCATTATTTTATATACCTTTATTAATATTATATGATAGGAATTAAGATTTTTTTAGAAATTATTTTTAACAATTATACTATTGTATTTAGGAGTTTCAATAATGAGTTCAAATTTCGAGATAATATTTAGGTACTTCTCTAGGAATTTTACATAAAGTAGCTATGATGGTCCAATTGTGATATATCACTTTCATTGAGTAAGTTAAAGGTATTATATATTAAATATATATTATTATATGATATATGAATTATATAAATATATATGTTATAATATATTATATAGATATATATAAGTTTAATATTATTATTTAAAATATTATAAGAATATTATAATCAATATTATATATATATATATATTAATATATAGAGTTTTATATATAATTAATTACAATATATATATATATATATATATTTAATTAAATATATATAATATATATTCTTATATATATTAATTAATATATATATATATATTATATATATAATATATTATATAATTTTATTAAGGGAAACGACGAAGGCATGAGGATGATGTTAGAGAGGGAGGAATGAAGCGAGTGGGTGGTTCCCTTGAGCGTTATCCTAGTAGTAATGATTTTATAAATAACAGAGAGGGTAGGATGTGAGAGGCAGCTTACTAGTAGAATGGAAAAAATAATTGACAAAGCTTATGAGCGCATTGTAACCACATTGATGAAGGACGGAAACTCAGTTTGGAATGATGTATAAAAATGTGTAATCTTTCGAAAGTAATACTGAGACCCGACGCTGGCCTTAAGTACGAGCGAAAGACGTGTAGGACTACATAATGTGAAGAGTAGAGAGCAGAAATACCTATGTACGTTGCGGAAATGAGTAGCTCATGAGAACAATGAATATGGAAGAAGCAGAATAGACAGATATAAAAGAACGTAGTAACAAGAGAAACGATAGGAGTTGACGAAGATTATTACTGATAGATGGAATCATGAAGATATGGAGATGGTGGGGGTCATCTGGAGAGATCAGCGACAGGATGCGACAAAGAAGATGGAAGTGGACACTCAGGAAAGGATAGACATACACATACATAAACAGAAGCCCTTATGTATAAATGTTCCACTAAGATATATAAAAACTTTAATTTGACAAATGATATCTCAAGAAATCAGATCTGAGCTCAGTTAAAACGATGGTCTGGATGAAGCTCCTCTATTAAGCGCGAGGACTGACAGGATGAATTATAGTAATATAATATACTTATATTTTCTTGGGACGAGAAAGTAAAACACAGTAATGATAAAATTATAATAGAGTAGCCGATTTCATCTAGTATAAATATTATATATATATATATATTAAGTATAGTTAATGTATATATATATTTAATTTTTAATATATATTATATATATATATAGATAATTAAATATATTATAAATAAATTATATATATATATATTAATATTTTTATAAAATATATAATACGTATATATAGGATATATTATATATTATATATAGTATTAATATATATCATATATATATATATAGTATGTTGGGATATATATTTATATTTAGAGTGGAGTTAGTTATGTAGTTGGTTAGTTTTATATGGTGATGTAATTTATATATTTTTATATATAATATATATATGATATATATATATATATATATATATATATTATAGGTATATAAATATATTATATATAATATATATATATATATATATATATATATTATATATTAATAGTATATATATATATAATAATCACTACTACCTATTAAATTATTTACTGAGTGAGAATTAATTAAATAACTCACAAAAACACTAATCAACTTTAATTCACAAAATCAGACATTTTAATGTTTTCGTTAGTAATGTTCAGCTAATAGGCTCATAAATTTTAAATTTGATTAAAACTCAAATGCATAAAAGGACAAAAGACTTGATAAGAGGAAAAAATCTGTCGCTATAGCCGCCGATTATACAGTAAAAAACACCACTACATTAATTCTACAAGTAATTCAAAAATTACACAGTTAAACTATACGACAAAACTACGCGAAACCTTATCTTCATGATCCAACTAATAGAGATAGTACCTATATAGTATATCTTTTATCCAGTTAATTCACCAATTATTCAGTGTACCAATTTACTGAGCTATGTATCCCGATTATCTTAGACTGAGTATCGATCGTACGATATATTAGGTTTTACCAATAATATATATTAACGATTAGGGCATAATACATTACCTAGCTTTACAACCCGAGTAAAAATAGATTATCGATAAGTTATTGTTACATTTCAACATTTCATAGACAACTATTTCAACTTTCATAGATGCAAAATCATTTCAATTCCATTCCTCATGAGAAACCACAAAAAATGAAAATAAGTGTAGCTGAGAGCTTATTACATGAAACATCATAAAACAGACATAACATAAAGTTCAACCAGTTAATTGTCCTCTATAAGTTAATATATATAAATAGAATTACATTAATCTATCCAACATATTTATGCTAATGTTGTAATTTTAGATATCTATTAGCTTAAATCTACGTGTACAGGTGTTTATAATATATTAACAATATCAAAATTAAGAGAATTAACGGATATATCTGAAATCGCTCTCTCTTTGACTAGTATTCTAATAGTTTACGGATGAATAACCACGGCATAGGATCTTAATAAATATAAATATGCCTCTTACTATCTGTCTTCTTTGTATAAATTTAATTTCTCGAGATTTAATATTATAGTAGAAAAAATAATATAAATTACTATGAATAATAGAATAAAATTATATTTTAGGGAACAGGAACTATATAAAGTAACAGTTAAGAACTATAGATTATAATAAATAATATTAAATTAAATAAAATAATCAATAATTAAATAATAAATATATTAATATATAAAATGAAAATAGTGATAATTAAATAATTTATATAAAATGAATATTAATAAATAATATGAATTAAATTAATATAATTAAATAATTAATAATAATATAAAATTATAATAATTATATATAAATGTAATTATTTCATTTAAAATATTTATTTAATTAACACAATTAAATTAATAAAATAATTGAATAACAGATAGTTATGAAATATATAAATAATAATAAGTTAATATTCAATATAATTAATAATATAATAATAATAATTAATAATAATATCATATATAATAATAATTAATAATAATTAGTTAAATAGTAATAATATAATTAACTGTGGAAAATAAGAATAAGAAAATCAGGTAGTATCTCATCATAATAAGTATTATAATTAAATGATATAAATTAAATAAGGTAGTAATACCTGAGTGATGATGATGATTTATATAAGTGCTAGTTAAATTAAACTTCCGGTCAAGATTTTAGTGAAGTTTCGAGTCAAATGCTCCAATTTTAAATTTAAATGAATAGGAAAACGAATACAATTTGAAATGTCAATTTTATTTAAATTAAGTCCATAAAATGATTTCGACTATTATAGCAACGGATAATATAAAAGTCGCTAATATATAAATATAATAAAATTAAATAAAATAAAAGAATAATATATAAAAAATAATAATAATAAATCTAAATAATATAAATCATAAATTATAATAACAAATATACATAATACATTAATAATATATAATAATAAAATAATAAATATAATTAAATTATATATAAATATATACAATAAATAATAATAATAATAATAATAATAATAAATAATAATAATAATAATAATAATAAAATAATAATAATAATAATAATAATAAATAATGATGAGTATAACATATATAAAATTTATTACTTATAAATAGAGAGAGCAAAATTAATGAGTTATTAATGGGGAGAGAAAGAAACTATAATTACATTAATATAATATATTATTAAACTTTTTGATTTTGAGATATAATACATAAAATAATTAATAATAATAACTAATACATAATAATAATAATGGTGTGTGTAACAGTATTTTCTCCACGAGTTTGGGTCATTGAGAGCAATGACGTCAAAGGTCCCCCCCCTTTGCCCCAAATTTCAATCCTACACTCTCTGCAAATTCAGGATTGTTACATTTTTCTATGTAATTAGACTATATATTTATCTTTTAAAAGTAGGAGTAATAGTCCTTTCTTGCCATATTAAAATATAATTAATTAATTAATATTTCCAATTACTATTAATACTTAATATTAATATATACTACTTGCTTAAAACTATATATACACTATCATAATGACTTAGCATATAAACACTATCCCTTAACTTATTATAACTCTATACTGTATAATATAACTACTACTATCTATACTACCTTAAATAAATATAATAAATAATAATTAATAATATAATTAATAAATAATAATTAAATAATTAAATAATAATAATAATAATAAATATAGATTATGTATTGATGTTGTGATTGTGAGAAGTTCTGTGTAGAGTAAGTGTATGTATGTATTGTGTATTGTTTTTATTAAATTTGATGTTGTTAGAAAGATAGTATATAATTATTTTAAAATTTTAATGAAAATTTAGATGAAGGTGCAGACATAAAACTATAATACACTTATCTTTCAAACTTGAGTGAATATTCTTAACTTAAAAGTTACACCATTAAAATTTATATTAAAACTCCATAAAAAATTTTCTCTGATACTAATTTTTTAAGATGATTGAATTTTTATTTCTTATATATTTTGTCTCTAACTATTTCTCATCTGAAAACTTGTATTAACATGATTACAATATTCACATTGTTCCTTATTCTCATCTGACAATTTCTATATCTAGCCTTTATTAATGGTTACTTTATTATTATTATTTATTTGAAAATATTTTATTAGTATTATTTAAATTTCTGATGGACTTCTTCGTGAGACTGAAAAGTTGAAGATAATATTAATTTTTATTATTATTACGAGAGTTATTATTATAATTTTATATATTTAATTATTATCATTTACGTATTATTTATTATAATTGACTCTGAATATTGATTCCTTCGGAATTAATAGCTATCAGTGATTGATATCAAGAGGAGTGACATATACGTATATTATGATACGGTCACTCAGGAATACAGATTCATCAAGTAGAGATGAATATATAAATGATCTCGCATGACCTAGGTATTCGATTTGTTAATATTATTATTACCAATATATTACTACTGTCATTGACTTAAGTATTTTACTTCATCATTAACGAGTGATATTACCATCTTCATAATTGATATTACTTTGATTAGGAGAGATAAGTTGCTCATCTCTTCAATCTAGAGTGGCTTCCTAATGGATTCTTTTTACTCGCCAGAGCTCTGTTTCAGCTATGTAGTGCTTTGTGAGTAATATTGATTATACGTTATGAGGAAGTGTTTTTCTAATTAAGAGAGTGCCCTGTTACTAATAGCATCGTCCAAAAATGTCCCCGTCAGGCTCTTAAATAAAACTATCAGTCACTATTGACAAATCTCACTATAGTAAATTAGGTGACTATATTTAGAGGGTAGTGCTTATATACGCAATGAAGTGAGATATATTGTATAGATAAACAATTTATATCTATCATTGTACTAGCTATAACTGAGATCTATAATAGTCTTAGATCTACTTAAATGCCATTGGCAGATATGATCATTATTGATATGCCAGAAATTATTAACATAATTATTTCGTTAGCGTCTGCTCGTTAAGGAATAGTGCCACTAAGTATATATAAGCTTATGTCTTGAGCTATATATGTCGCTCGACTTCCTATTATGCAAGACGTTTGTAACATTTTACGTGTTTCTTGTGTACATATATATATATATATATGAGTCAAGACCTATAAGTATACGTAAGAAAATATATATATCGTATATAAAGTGAGATAATAATAATAAACTAATAAAATATATGTAATTTATATAATATATTATATTTAATTATAATATATATATATATTATATATAATATATATATAATATATATTAATATATATTAATATATAATATATATATATTATTATTATAAATATTATATATTAATATATAATATAGTATATATAATATATAATATATATATAATATAATATAGTATTATATATAATATGTATATAATACTATATATTATATATAATAACTATATTAATATTATCTATATATATAATAATATATTAATATATATTATATATTTATATATCTATATATTATAATATATATTATATATATATATATATAACTAATATATATAATATATTATATATATATATAATATATATTTAATATATATATGTATATTATATTATATATTATATATTATATACTATATAATTATAGAATATATAATACTTAATTAATATTAATATATAATTAATATATATATATAATATATTAATAATATTAATTAATTATAAAATATAATTAATTGTATAATATATATAAAATCATGGAGTAATAAATATAATCATATATACAGTATAAGATCCATATGATGTCAGTATCGGTGAGTATACTTAAGAAACCGTAGAAATCAGAATGAGAATGAAAAACCAAAAGAGTTATGTAAATGAGATAGAAAGAGAAAATAATATGAAGAACGACGTTTTTACATCTGAATTATTGAGGAAGTGTTGAGAAATAAAAGTGAGAGCAAAATGTCTTTGAAGTATGATTATAAAGAAACAAAATACGTATATTGAAGCATAAAAGGCAATATAGATTTTATAATAAATTAGATGTTTCAGTATGATTGGTTATAATAAGACAATAATATATGTTTAGGCACCTATTTAAGGAATAAATATTAGCGAGGCATTTTTTCACTTATAAAATATTGTATTTGTAAGTATCAGTATATAGAATAATATAACCCTATCATTATAAGTCAAAAAATTTTGATAACTGAATCTCTAAGTCTAGGGGTGTAACTAGTCGGTGAGAGAGACAAACCGTCGGCAAGGCAGTTTAAAGTCTGTTCTCTTCCTCTTTAGAGGTAATATTGAATAGTAATTTCTTTATCAACAAATTATCTGCTACAGGTTAAAAATTGGTACAAACACGATACTAATTTGAAAGTCGTAATACTCAAAAGTATTTCTGGGCTTTAGGATTAGCAAAGAGTCAAGGTGCCTTCGTTGAACATGCCGTATCTAACCAGTTAAAAATTAGAATAATAATATAAGAGTAAATATGGAGAATTAATAAGGATGACATATTTTTATTAACTCAGAATTGGGTACGCCTTGGACAAAATTACATACCTCTCATCAGAAATGTTTAGTTCTTTTTCTTCACATTCAGGTGCTGCATTTTGATAGCTCTACCATAATCAATCATCAGTCAGAAATTAGATGGGGAAAAAGTGATTTGTGTTTACATAATATAATGAATAATTAATTAATAATAATCTAATAAAAATAATTAAATAAAATAATATAATTAATAATAAATAAAAATTAATAATAAAATAATAATAATAATATAATAATAATAATAATAATAATACTAAAATGTATTATATATAATAATTAATATAAATTACTAATTAATATAACTACTAAAAATACTTAATAATAATAAATATAAAAATAAAATTATAATATAATATATAATACAGTTAACCCCGGTAGAAAACCCAGGTTTTTCCTGATTTTTGGCCGGGGCCGGGGCCGGGGCCGGGGCCGGTTCCTAATAGGATGTAACATGCCACCTAAGATCCATTTTATGCTATAGAAATAGTTTTCTTCACACGAAACTGTGTAGCACTTGCTGATGAGCACGGTGAGCGGTTTCATCAAAGCATTTCACGCATGATGAAACGGTACCAATGTAAATGGAGCATTGCAATGCTTCAAGATTATTGCTGAACAGTGACACGAGATGTTCCCTAAAATGCGTAGAGGTTATGTTAGGCTAGGTTAGATTAGGTTAGGTTAGGTTAGGCTAGGTTACATCAGGCTAAGTTAGACTAGTGTAAATAAGTAAATTTTGAAACAATTTCAATAATTAATAAATAAAATCTTGCAGCTGACCTAACTGAATGAAATAATCAGCAATGCATGATAAAACAGTATAATGTAACCTTCCGTAATTGAAAAACTTTTCTGTACACAAAGTAAATATGTGATAATGAATTATGAAAATTTTATACACCATAATCAACCAGCAATTTAAATTGCTATGTTATATTAGAATTCAGCCCATTAAAATACATGCAAAACAACTCATTTGATCTTTCCAGTCGCCTCTGTTCTGTGGAATTCTCTTTCATCTCCTGTGTTTCCTGCTATGTTTAATTTCCATCACTTCCCTAACTTCCCTCCCTATGGTCAAGGCGAAATTTTCTTTAGATGATGGCATTTTTAAAGTTTTACCCCCACCTCTTTGAATAGGATGGTGAAAACTGTATAAAAACTAGAAAAATCTCAGGAGCAGACAACTTTTGAAAGCTTGTTTACCATTATAATTAATATACGGGAAGAACATATAATAATATGCTTTGTAGAAGGCCTAGATAAATTGAATAAACATCTTGTAATAAGCTTTGTTGTAGGCTTAGATAATTAGGAGAGGCATCTGATAATCAGGAAAAATTTATTTTTAATTATATTATTATTTCGTTATTCAAAGAATCAGTCAATAAACTGGTCGTGACGAAAGAATTCTCTATTCCTTAGACTTAATTTAAACCCCTTCTTCTCTCTGCATCTCTCTCATCTCTCTCTCTATCTCTAACTCATCTCTCACTCACTCACTTAAATCTTTCCCTCAAATTTCTCATCTCGACCTCATATTCACCTCACTCACTCACGCGGCTCCACTCACATCACTCAAATCACTCATCTTCACGATCACTCATCTACACTTCACTCCACTCACTCACCTCACTCACTAACTTAAAGATCTCTCTCTCACTCTAACTCACTCTCTCTCTACTCATATACTGATGATCACTTCATCATCTCTCTACTCTTCTTCTTCTCTCGACAAGTATAATATTTGACACTACTAAGTTTCGTAATAAAAAAAGCCAGACCTCTTGAGATGAATATGCAACGTGACATACTTTCTTAACGACTCATATTTTATTACTCCTTCACTAAAAGATCCACATTTTGTTAAAGACTTAACCTCTTTCATATCCTATAACCTTCTTTATATATATTGATTTCATGCCTTTCCTATTACACACTAGAAACAACACAACGAAGAAGACATGTTCATCAATTAAGCTTCTGAGAAGTGTAGTAAATTTAAGTCATTTTGAATACTGCTTATATATTCCAACGGAATATTAACTTCCTAAAGTGACTCGTAAATTAAAAAATAGAACTAATGTGTCCTAACTAAATCAACAGTCCAATAAATACTAAAATAACTTACACATGATAGTAGGAAGTAATGTAGGGCCAATACATAGATATAGTGAGCAGAAGGGAGGGCAGGGCACGTGGTTAATACTACTCCTGTAAGTAAATCTCCCTCCAAAAGTGTGCAATAAACTATAATTGAAAGGACATATAACTGAGATCTAACTGAGACATTTAACAAATTTATTTAACCAATTATCATGAACCTTACAAATTGTAATTATATGTCTATCTCTTTCTATACTCATCTCTCTACTTTCTCTCTCTCTCTTCATTTACCTATCTTATGCATTCTATCTCAGTACATTAATACCACATCTCTCTACCGTGAATATCTCAATCTCTATCATCTTACAATTCATCTCGTTACCGGTCTAAGCAATACTCTTCTTAACATACATCCTTTCTTCAATCTTTTATATTTCACAGATTTACTAAAGTCCTCAAAATGCGTTTTTATACATCGAAACCCTAACTATAAGTTCAATAATCTTTACCTTAGAGTTATAAGGAAAAGGTAATCTTCTCTTATGTAACTAACACATCCTAATCGCGCTCCCTGGACAAAAGCCTTAATTTACTAATAATATTTACTTTCATGATTATCAATCTTTTACAAAAATGCAGAACTTCTAACATAGTGTATAGTACTTAAAAATCCGTTATGAAAATTCTTGCTAACACTGACTCATTACAAAACATTCTAAACTATCAAGTTATAAACCAATTTAAAGTCTATTGAAAAAAATTAGAAAAATTTATCGTACTTTTGTCTCTTGAACATATTTAACTTTTCAATTACCTCTAATTTCAAATTAATCTAACTCTGACTAAATATATTTACATTCCAAACTCGAAGACTATATTACTAGAATTTAAACTCGATCTCCTTTAAGATTATGTATAAATCTATATATAATTTTTCAGTTGTATTCTTGACGAGACACTCAATTAACTAAGGCTAAACAAATAAGTGGATATTTAATTATTATTAGTATATTATAATGTATATCATTCATACAAAAATTTGTTATAAATGAGTGAAATAACTTAACTGGCGGAAGTATGGAAACTCTCTATACTTTCGTGTACTAACTAGCATCTCCACTAACACATTTAATCGACTACACCTTTCCTCCACCTCCTCTCTACTGCAACTCTAAAAATACCTGCTCGTTCGTTCTTAGCTCACTCCTTTTATCTCTACTTACTTAACTCTTATATGAATTGAATATATCACAATATAATCATTGTTTAAATACTCCATCCAATACATCACTACCTACTAAAGCATCCTCTCCCCTTATGTGAGTCCAAACACCTTCACAGATTTCAAATTGGAACAAAGAAGCTAATTAAATATTTTGCACTCTTTGAGAGAAACAAGTCTATTAGTAGGCATTATATTTCTGCATTCATTCACAAACAGTTTACTAAAAGTTACCGGCTAGCTTATTCTAATCAAACAGCATTCATCTAATGGTATGACCTGATTCTTAAAATTCATAACATTATTAATACTTTTTATTATTTCTAACTTTCTAATAACCATCTCCATACATTTTTGTTTATTCTCTGCTGATGGTCACTTAATATGATAATATTAATCACTTAATAGATTTTCGTATATTAAATCCACGTGTCTCTTTAATAAATATATTTTTAAAGAGCTAATAACAAAAGACATCTCCTGGCATCATTTTCTCCTCTCTATCTCTCTCTCTCTCTCAGTTCATCAAATCTCCACTCGTCAGGATACATCATCATCCTCTACTCATCTCAACTGTGTCACTCATTTCTCTCCTATTCTACTCTCTACATCCCTTTTGCGTGGGATTCTTATTACCTCATAATATTATCATATAACCTAAGGACCTCAAACTATAATACTATAAAGTAGCTATAAATATATATAGTATGTAAAATAACAAAGTTTTTTTATCAATTAATTCATCATTATAATTATATAATTTAATATAATAATAATAAATATACAATATTTTATATTTATACTTACGATAGATACCTCAATCACTATACTTAACTATAAAATTCTATATTAATTCGCCCCGCAAAAATTAAGTTTGACCATATAACATATTACGAACCCAAAGAGTGGTGAGAGTTTTTATTATTATATTATAATCTATTATAAATAAATAAATATATATATTTTAATCTATTGTCAATTTAACAATACTAATAATAATACATATAAATAAATTATAATACATAAAGTTTTTTATTATCCATAGATAACATTAAACATTTAATTAAATATAATATAATATAAACATACTATTACTTAAATATGATATGTATAACATTAATTAAATATATAAATATTACTAAATTAATATAATAAGGTAATTATATATACTTGAAAATTTTATTTTATACTTAAATATTAAAGTTAATGTATTAAATTATAAACAGATAAACCTAAAAATATACCCCTACCGACACTATTCGTTACTCCTCCCACCGCCACCCTCGAGCCCATACCCATCCGCTGTTCAGCATGGACCTTTTGGATTTTGCAGATAACGGAAATCATATTGTACTACGAGATCCCAGTATTTTACAGAATTCTGTTATCAATTTAATTAAGCCCTCTCTGTAGCTAAACCATTTTTTCGGTAATAATAATTCAAAATGAATATGTTTATAGATACATTTATATCCTTAAAAAAATATTAGCAATTAAATTTATAAAAGTTAGTCTCACTCACTTTTTGATTAATTATATTCAAACCTGAAATTCTAAACAAATACGGTGCAATATATAAATGAACTTGCTAACCTAGGACTGTTAAGAGGACGTCAAACTACAGGATAACGAATTGTTTTCATCGACTTCAATATGTTAAGTTACCCATACTAATTATAACCTAGTCCTCACATATCACTTAATGCTTCTAGTCGACTCTTCTATCCACGAAGGACTATGACTGAGACTAATAATGACGATTTATATTAATAATGCGCGCACACTAATAGCGCACCAACAAACGCCTCCTCAATACACATACTTCTATTAGCCGCACATGATAAAACACTACGGATGGGAAATAATAAACTGACATTTACAGAACTCACAAACTTTGTAGATTAGCCGTTATTTTGATAAAATAATGACATGTATAACCTGTCTCTCACTAATTATATACTATAAATTCACTATCACTATAATAATATTTAATATATATATATAGGTATATTAATAATATACCAATAGTATTACTTACTTTTTAGAGCTATCACCAGAGTATAGTGACATATAATAAAATATACTATATTTATATATATATACGTGTAAATCCTTAACTTTTACATTATACACTTTATTGTCCAAAGTACGAGAAATGTTCAGCGAATATCAGACGTGAGTTTAAATTTAATATTTAATACATTATATATATACAATCAATGACTACTTAACTATATATGATTTATATTATAACTTTAGTCGAGTAGCATTTCGATTAAAATAGTGATTATATGTATATCATATTATCTGGAGTAACTATTAAAATCAATTGGCTATAGTATTAACAAAAAATATTAGATATTTTCTTATTAATATTTAACTATTACTTATTAAACCATTAATGAGCGTAAATTATATCTATGCTCTTATTTTCTATTAATAAGATTCTATATATATTTTTCTTACAATTTGTAATAATTTTATTAAAATATATACTAATTATCAAAATATTTTAAATTACATAATAAAGCCTTAAAATTCATTTATATATGCATTATATCATATTATCAATTGAAAATGTTAGTAGTAACTATTAAATAATATATTAGTTATTATTACTAAACTCAACATGCTGATTATAAATATATACAATATTATTACATCTTATATATTATGCAAATATGTTAATGAGCATCCACTATAAACTTGTGCTAAACCTATATTATTAAACAATGATTAACATATATATATATTAATATATAATATAAATATTAACATAATAGTTACTATCAACTATATATACTATTACTGGATTAAAACTATACTACTCCAGTGATCTAATTTCTTAAAATCTAGTTCATGATATAATCTAAGTTCTAAGTATACCTAAGTCAATTTGAGTATCATTAATTATATATTACACAATAATATATAAATTAAATTACGTATTATAATTATAATAATTAATTATACCTATCTGTCATACTTTATTTATTTCATAATAGTGACATTAAAATTTTTGAAGTATATAATACGGTATATATTAACAATTTTTAACTTAGTTATTAGTTATACGTTATTTTAATTAAATTTTAGGTAACAAGGAAGTTATGAACAGGCAAATGGAAGTGCCATGATATTTCGTTACAAAGGCCAAGTTTGAATCTCAAATAATTTCTATTTATATATATATACCGATTAATCATTAATACATATTAACCTATTATATTACATATGTTAGTAACTCTCAGAACTTACAGATAAGACATGTAGTATAAGTTATTAGATAACTAATAATATAACCTATTAATAGTATATATAATACTATACATAATAATAAGTTATATATTATGTACTACCTCAATATAAATATTAACTAAAATAATATCATATTAATATTTATATATAATAAAAATATAATTATTTATGACTTATAATAATAGTTATTTACATGATTTTAAAAAGTAGTTTACATAGACTAGTTTTAATAATTGATTTACTATAAGATCATTACATACCAGCCGCGAAACAGTATTAATATGTATATTATAGTATAATTCAATCAATACTGATCAATATTCTACCTACGGTATACACCGTCCTGATACCCTACCACCAATACCTTTTAATCTATTCATTAATATTTTGATTTTCTTATTAATTATATATCAATTGATATAATATAGTATATAATATTACTAATTATAAAAATGTTATATACATTTCTATTTGTCACACGAAATTTCCATAATTTTCGGGAAATTATTTCTTTAATAATATAATTGGTGAGGGTTTGAAATAGGGGGTAGGATTATTACGTGTTATTTATCTATTTATATAAATACTTATGCTATAACCTGATATTATTTTTTAAATTTAGCTCTAAGTATATTTTCGTCACTATAATATCTATTCAGTTAATCAGCGTAGAAGCATCTAATAAAAAGTAAATTTATTACTAGCCTAAAATATAAAATTATTAAATGAAATCAGTATTAGGTAAATAATTAAATAACTATAATTAATTGGAAACTAGATAGAAAATATATATTAATAATGAATTTTAGTGTTGATACTCGAGTAACATATATATTAATATATATATAGTATACCTATATAATAACTCAATACACCTAATAACTGTTATATTATACATATATTATACTCGATAACTATATATATATAATTAAAACTTATATATATAGTATATATATATATATATCTATAATACTATTAACTTAATATATAAAATTAACCTTTCCTAAATATTATCATTCATTCATGTCTGTATAATTTTTTTTTAAATCTAAAATTTTAAAACTTTCATAATATATATACAACAAAAAATTAGATGATTAATATAATAAAGTTAAAGACGTTAACTAATTTATTCGTAATAATATAAATGATTTGACTAGAAATAATAACGTATTAAAAATAATGTCAAAGAACTTAATAGAAGAGAGGTGTAATAGGGGTTATTATTTCTCCAATAAAGATACGCATTATTAATCTCTAATACATTTAATAATCTAAATTGTTATAATTATTACTCTATATTATAAATTATATACTATATAATTATATATATATGAATCACTATATGAGAATTTTAAATATATTTTAATCAAGATATTTTGTAATGAGTGAGTGCGTGAGTAAACCTATCGACTTACTCTACATCTTCATCTCTCGCAAATCCACAGTATATCCTAAATATATAATCTTACTCACTTCGATACCTTATAATCAATTATTATAGGAAATGAAATTTATATGACAAAATAATGAGATATATTAATATTAACATTTAATTGTAACTTAATGCATGTTACGTTGATATTAATACTCTCAGGATAAACTTAATTTTTTATAACCCCATATTGAAACACTGGTTCGTATTCAGTTATTAATTTATAATAAATATAAAATAAATTATTTTCTATTATAGTACAAATAAAATCAATTGTGTTATTTGTAACTGAATGGTCATCATAGCTATACCTACAATAGTAATTTAAATCTAAAATTGTGCATAAATAGAGGACTAAAACAATTATTTTATAATCCAAATATTAATACATATACAAAGATTATTAAATATTAAATATTATTTAATATAATTATACATATAAAATTTAATATTTATATTCCTGACATAAAAGCATATAAAAAAATAAGTTCATTCTATTGATGTGGTATTAATAAAATATTAATCTAAATAATATAAGTAAAAGCTCATGAAAGTAAGTTTACAGATTTTTATTTCAATAATATTACTAATATATAATTAATTAATATAATTAATTAATATATAGATCAATACTGACTCATAAGTTTAATAAAATCTAGTAATAATCAGTGAAAAACTATTATCAAATCTACATTGATTACCCCTAGCGCATGATCCCTAATATATCATACAGCCACAAATCATACATGTCGCTCTACTCATTAATAATATAATAGAATATATTACTATCCTTAACACATGTATGCGAAGCCATATTTTACACCATTAACCATTTAAAGTTTTTTCTGTAAATTTTCAGTGATGAACAAACTTTTGAGTTTTGAAATATTTTGCCATAAACAGAATATTGTCTCTCTTGTCTGGAGTTCTTAATGAAATTTTATATTATTTTTTATTATATATACCGTTGGATTAATAGTTAGGCTTTATCATACTAGTTACTAACTCATGGTACTTAATATTATATTGCTACATTATATTTTTAGGCTTATTAATAATAGCTAATAAATCCATTCCATTAAAAAAGTTCAATAGGTATAAACTTTAATTAATTTTAAATATCATATCACAAGGATAGCTAGCATTTCTTCGGTTGCGATATGGTTTAGTATTTCATATTTCTAAATTACGCACATAATAAACATAATTCTACCCAAACAATTACCGGTAACTAAAATCTTGATAGTATATAAAGTTAATATATATAATAATCATATAAATTAATCAATTAAATAGACAAATTAATTGATATAATAATATATTCTACTATATATATAATACTTGATAATATACTAATACC
The DNA here is from genome assembly GCA_015478945.1 of Trachelipus rathkii. Classification (NCBI taxonomy): domain Eukaryota; kingdom Metazoa; phylum Arthropoda; class Malacostraca; order Isopoda; family Trachelipodidae; genus Trachelipus; species Trachelipus rathkii. Next base: position 19,453 of record JABUQX010030819.1, read on the forward strand.
AATTTAATTATTATAGGATTAAATATATATATATATTAATAGATACATAGATAGAAATATTATAGTTACCTAATAAATTAAATTATAAGGTTCATCTATAATAATAACAATTATCTATCTCAGTAGACTATAATGTTATCACTTAACTCATATAATACTTATTTCTATACCGTAGTCAATAATGATTATCTTAAGCCAAAACAGGTTTTTAAAAGATCATTAAATATTATACTTATGAATATATATTTACTTCTCTACACTAAATAATTCATTACTCTATATTAAAATAAGAAATAGCGACTATTCTCATAAATAATACTCTATAATATAATTATTTATTCTCATATAATAATGTTAATTATAATAACTAATATAGATTACTATCTAGCATCCTATTGGTAAAGACTAACTATATATATGAATATTAATAACTTATGGTATGGAACTAAACTAATATTTATTTACTAAATCTCAAATATCGATATATACTATAATATATAAGGATTCTAGGTAGGTAAAGATTAGCACTTTTATATCTAGAATTATAGAGAGCTATTTAAATAATTAAATAGCGTGATTTAAATAGTTTATAAAATTTATACTGTTTTATAATTTGCACAATCGTAAGCAACAATAACTATTAAAAGGTTACAGTATTTGTATATATATGTGAACTTAATACTGAATATATAATTAATATAACGTTCGAGTGAGGGGAACAAGATTTATCAAGGGACATCATATAAATTATAACTTACCTCACGAGTGTTCTGTGTTCATTATTAACATATAGACCACTCAACTAATATTTATCTAGTCTAGCCCAGTACAGCAATTTTTATAATATAATCTTAAAACCTAGTAGGCATCTAATACTCAAATTCTTTACCGTGCATATAAAAGCCCCTTAAATTATTCACCCCGTTATTATATATATCTCCCCCTTCCTCATCATTTTTTCCTCCGCTATTGTTTCTCGATTGTTTTATTGTAACTGCACCAGTTTATTTCTATTAAACTTAATAGTAATTCTCTCATCAACTATTATTGCTTACTAGTGAATACTCTATAAAAATTTTTATTTACTTTACAAATATACAGTTGTGAGCATTCCTGCTATAACAATATATAATAATCATAATACTAGTGTTTAAAATGATTCATTTTACCAATCGACCCTACTCTAATTCTCTAATATCAAATCGTCATGCCATTTGATATTAGTTACACTATAAAATCATATTTATTTTTTTAAATTTCTTATAAGTAGAAGAACCCTACAAGATAATTATTAACTAAGTATTTACTACGGGATAATTATATAACTCCCATCCTTATAATAATTAATATACAGCGGTTTTAAATCAGTTCCTGCTTCAACGCCCGTTACCATCATAATAACGCCAAATAGGAGGCTTACTATAATAGATATCTATAGCTAGTACGAGGGATATAATAGCAACTACATCATACAATCCCATGATAGTAGATGAATAATAATAGAGACCCTGTAGAAATTAGTGAAGTAGGTAGGTTTAAGCGTAGAGAGATTTTGAAACGATGAGTACCCAAATCCCATTATACTTGTGAATCCAACATCATTAAGCCTGTTAATAAGTGAAGTAGTCTACTAATAAATAGGATTTGACTATTTAACGTAATATTAGTTTTATTGTCGTCGTTAAATTTATGCTCACCTATTTCTATGAGATATATAACACGTGGAAAGATAGAGAGGGGAGAGTAGCTAATTATGATACACCTATACCGAAAAGTATAGAGCAGGTTAGTAAAAGCGGTTATTTTGGGGGTCTACTTACTTAAAGTCACCGCTAAGGGGCTGAGGGACCAATTTCCTAACCGCGTTATTACGGAGGTATATATAGTAGATGATATATAGGTTCCAGGGCCTATCCTATGCTTACGATGACTAGTTAAGAGGAGAATAGTTAATAATTAGGTGACATAGGTAGTATTGTATAATAGATATTAATTATACCGAAGATGAGATATTTAGAGTATAATGTATAGAGTATATTTTTATTAATAATATCGGCATATTATTCTCACTCCAAGGTTATAATTTATTTGATTTTAGTAATAGTAAATCTCATTTAATTTGTATATTAATATATAATGTGTATATTCTTGTATATTAGCATGATGTATATCAAACATAGGTATATTATAAAGAAATATTCTCTATTAATGTCATATATAATTATTATAATATGTTATTAAGATAGTTATATATTTGAGCTTTAGAGTTACAAGAAATTTATATTTTAAAGTAAGAATATTGTGGGTTTTTTATATTATACTATGCTTTTGTCTATATAGGCTATAAATATGAAGTAAGTACTTACTGATATAGTGTACTAGTCTTAAAAATGTCAAACATAATTATGTTAATGAATTGCTAAGCAAATAGAAACCAAAGGTTTTATTATCTCAAAGTCTCTATATGAACAGGTTTAATTAATAAAAAGAGAAATTGTTTAAATTGATAGAATATTTCTCTAATAATTAATGAGTAATCATATATTATTATAATATAAATATCGCACTCAATATATTATTTATATATATATATATTGAGATATATATAAATCTTAAGTTTTATTCAATGTTGGAATATTGATGCTTAGTATAGTATAATAACTGTAATATTAAGGAGTAAATTGATTATGAAGTTATATAGTAGTATAATTATCTATAGAGTTTTGATTACAGTTAAGTGATAAATTGACATAACCCTAATATAATAGTTTTAGTATAGGATCATGTATTAAATTTTTAAGTTAATTACAAGAAATTAGTATCGGTTGTAATATATATTTATAGTATTATGCTAGAGCGGGCTTGCTGTAATGGCCTCGAGTAATAGATATAAGAGAAGACCGATTGGATGAATTTGCGTTCAGAGATTGAGTATTCTTTATGCATATGTGTATAGGAGATATTATGCTCTATTAGAATATCCCACTATAGAGGTCTAAAGTAATCTCCCTGTCTCAGTCAAGTAATAGGTGATGAACGAGTATTTTAATAGGACGTACGCTAGGTGAGAGAGGATTCAGAGAGTTTTTGCCCTCACAGTTTCGTTACTATCTTCTTTTATTAAAATATCTTAAAGATGTACTTTTAATTATGCTAAAAAAGTTAAATTGTCAGATGTAGTATCAACGTCTGTAAGTAATGGAATCACACTGTTAGTGTCACTATTACACATTCTCAGAGTGACGTAGATAAATGATCTCATATCCTCAATTCTGACACTCACTCTACCGATCTTAACATCCATTGTCTCTCCCACCCTATCCTCAAATTACCGCAGTTAATCCAGGCCCTCGCTCATGAATTGTAAAGACGAGCGTTGTATTGTGAACGAGGATCTTCTCGTGCTAGATAATAACAGCACGCTCTCATCGAGTAGCGTCTGAGAAGATGCTATATGAAGCTTTCGTGTGTGACATGTAGAGTACTCTCTTCAAGGGTAGTATGCACAATAGAAGCTCACTCCTCACAATGTGATGTTACCTTCCTATAATGATTAGTCTCTCTTTTATAGGGTCCTTAAACACCAGATACTGCGTCTTGCTAAACCGAGATTATGATTTCTAGTTGTTATTATGTAAAGTTGTTCTGATGGTTACACTAGGTAAGCTACTGCACTCTTTGCTACCGCTGAGTGATGACATTATCTATCATATATATATTTCTATCACGACTTACATGATATCTAGGCTTAATATCGCTCAACTTCTTATCCCTCGATTATTGAAGAAGGAATAGCCTACTTGGATATTCAACCATGCTTGTATTGATTTTGCATTTGCTTGTTTTGTGCACGTGATATGGTTAAGAGTCAGAACTAACTTTGTTGACTGCATTATAAGGCATGATGTTTGCTCGTTGCTGTCTTATGTGTCTTCTGTTTGTTGTTCATGTTAATGAACCCAAATTGTTTGTTGATAATAAATTATTAGTTATCTCTAATGCTTTAGTCTCTATCTCATAGCATCTACTGATGCAGTTGTCGAACCTATATAGTTGCATAATTGTGTAATAAAAGCTCTTTTATAAGAATCTCACGCTCTCGAGCGTGCACTGTCACTACTCTGCTCCACGGTCGTTGCGTCTTTAGCTAATACTGGTCTCCCTTCTGGTTAGTTCATCTCGATTCCACATGGACCTGAACTTAACGCACCGACTTCTCCTAGGAGTCAACACAACACTTTAGTCAGGCCGCGTCGCCCTACTTCTACGTTCCACCTTCTGCTCGCCTCACTAGTTTCGGATGCCTGCGTTCAACTCTTTAGAATGAGTCAGTTATCACCGGAATTCACTTATTAATTTAGCTTTACTACTTTAGTTAACGCATTAAATATTGTTGATGAGTATATACTTTAGCTTTGAGTTTAAGTATTTTTAGTATAAATTTTATATCGGGAACTATTTTTTTCTTAATATATACTATATTATAATAACTATTTACATATCTCACAATTTTTCTCAATAATGTTCCTGTAGTTGGTTGTATTTTTATATATGGGTGTATACTATATTACCCTATCTCTCTCAACTCCGCCAATGCCCACATCCCCCTATACTTCGATCCTCCACTAGTTTTTTGATTCTAATTATGTGAGAGTTTCTCGTCTATTCAATTATCATCTATGCCATTCAATAGGTTCAACCTTGATTATGTACGATGTTATCTACATCTATATACCTGGATTCCCTATTATATACCTTCACACGATCTATACCTAGCTTTCTTGCTATCGAGTAGATTACCACTCTCTCTATTTTATATTTACTTATCCTGTGAGCTGCAATCGTATTCAGAGTTCAGAATCCAAGTACTATCATAGCTATCGCCTATTAATGCCTATAGTGTTTCGTCGTTATTAGCTTCCTTCTGCTCTCGCTGCTGCGCTGGTAGGTGATGTTGTAGAAGCCGCTCGTGTGTGTAGTTGTGTATTTACGTTGCCTAATCTGAATCTACTTCTCTCTCGATCCGGACTTCACAATAATTCTCTTTTTCGGATCTCGAAGTCATACATGCTACTGACGTGGCCTCGCTGCCAGCTTCGACCGCATAGTCTTCTCGCTACGAGGATTCCGTCGCTTCAACACCCTCATCCTGCCTACCATACTTATCTTCTTACAGTTACAGAACACCGCTTCTATTACAAGCAGCACCCCCCGACGTGCACCCGTCTCGACGGCCCGCCTAGCACCGACTGTCGTTACTTAGCACTTAGAAAGTGTACCGTTCTATTTCCATCATCGTTCACCCGTACCGCCATGACGCCCAGTTCGACCATCATCCTGAGTCAATTTGCGAAGCGAGTATGCTACGCTCCTTAACACGATGTGAGGCACCCCCGCTTCTTCTATATACTATCCCTACCTATATGTATAAGACTACGAAGACATTGCTCTATAGTAGATCAGATAGACCTCAGCATATTAGCAAATTGTTAGGAGATGGATCGAATATAGAATGGGAACAAGTATTGAAATTAAGTATTGTAAAATTGTGATTGTGTATCAAATCACCTGTGAATTAAATTTATGAGAGTTTATGAAGTTATTATAATTTATTTGAACTATAGTTATCATGGAAGTGAATTATACTATGTGGAACTATTTTTAAGGATACGACTCCGATACGTATAATAAGTATAGTAATATGTAATACCTAGGTTATTATTGTCTATATTAATAGAAAATAATAACGTTTAGCAAGGATATTAAAGTTATAAGAATAATATATAGAAATTTAGATAGATAGATAGATCGATATTAAAAGGAAAAAGTATATTTAAGGAAATTCGAAAGAAATATAGGGAATTACAACTAATAAGATATAGGAAATGCTCAGACTGAAACGAATCTAGGTCAGTATATAGGTAGTAGGATGAGATAGGAGGAGTTGGTATCATTCTGATGTCCAAATGTAAAGGGAGTGGATTCGATATATACTGGGTATATGTTGTAGAGTAACTCTCTATTAATGTAGGTAGCCGGTTCTCGGTAGATAATAGCAGATTTACGATCGCTGTATTATCCATCGATATTGGTTTTTTACTGTCATAATTTTTATTTACTGATTGATCGCTATACACGATGAATAGGAGTAAGGTATGGTTAGAATAAGAAGAGAAAGCGGTTTACTTTTAACATCACTCTAACTAATTTTTCTTGTTTATAAACGCTGCGTAAAAAAGACAATATTAACATCTAGATAATAGATAACCTATATACTTTCAAACGCCAAATATGTATCGGAGAATAACGGAAAGTAATTGAAACTAGTATATTAACTCAATAAATTATTATATATCTAATTGATTTCTTACAAGCTTCACTACAGTTATCTCATAAATTGATTAGGATTTATACTTAGCGATAATAATTGATATATTCTCAGTTACTATAATTGCAGATACCATCGTCTTATGCATCCTCTCCTTATACTCCTATTGTTATCTACCTATCTAGTATGAGGGTCTAGCTACTGTGCGATACTAGGTGGTTCTCTTTTATACTATTATACCTTTACTCTCTGCGCTTACTCTACTGCCGTGGGTTATCGCGAATTAATCACTCTCATGTGTCACCTCACGTGTCCTCTCGCTTCGCTCTCTTGGCGTAGTCCTAGTTTGAGTCACTTACACGTAATAACTGAATAACCCGTTTTCACCCTCAATATACCTGCTCTCATATATCCATAATTAAATATGATATGTAAATCCATTAAGCTTGCCTTATTCATAAAATAAATTCTATATACTACTTATTATTTGAGAGACTGGAATAATATACAAAATACCTATTATAACGTAATAATGTATATCAATCCTTAAAATATAGTATATATATAATTAATATTATTATATATATAATCAATATATTTATAAGGTAAATATTCTCATGATGATAAAAGGATATAACATTAAATGAAATATCAATATAGTGTATAGTATTCATATTATAATCATAATGATAGTTATAATTACTTAATAATTAAAGAATTTATATTAATTAACTAAATTACATTTAAATTGAAAAACCCAAAACGTTTCATTATATTTATCAATTCAGGCAAGTACATATTTGTGATCTGTATAGTTTCAAGCGGAGGTGTATTAGTGAACTGGGTAAGGTGAATCGTGTTTGTGAGATGAATTTAAGATTTTTTTGAAATATATATGCATAACTTTTAATGACTTATTAGATGATCGTAGATAGAAATACATATAGCTAAGCGATTAAATACTTTTATTATAACCTTGTTTATAACTAGTGTTAGATCCTTTGATTTAGCTATCTTTTAGGGGAAATCTTTACTTTGTATAATTTTTAGTTTTTCTTAATATAAATGTTAAGTCATAAATTGAGACCTAGAATTTTTCTTGCTATTCTACAATTATGATTCTATTTATTTTCTCTTTAGTTTGGCTAAAAATACTACAGAGAACTCTTATTCCCATTATTTAAAAGCTCGAATAGATTAATTTATTTATTATCTAATTACTAGGATAGAAATAATAGTAGAATATTGAGGTAGAATATCTACATATAGAATGAGTGAGAGTCTAAGAGTGATATAATGTTAACCATTTACCGACTTGATTCTAAGAGATTAAACTATACTGAGAAACAATATATTCAGAGCAATTTCTTATATAGGAACATAAGGGTAAATAAGATTTTTTTCTTGTTCTGTAAAATTTGAATTGAAAAATCAACTTATATTAAACTTATAATAATATTAAATTTAAATATATTGCTTAAATACATTATCTTTCGCTACTTATCGTATATCTCTTTGCATTTAAGTTTATCCCATTAAATCTTACTTTTTAACATATCTTATGCTCATGCGTTCACTTATGCTATTGGTTATTATTTTTATACCAATCTCACTTCCGTATACTCTATCATCCCTATCTCTCTCTACTCTCTCTATTATATACTTACGTTACTCACTAGTGCCAATCTCTTATATAAAATCCATTACTACTCTTACTTATGATAATATACCCCTCCGCACTTTCTGATAGGTGACGTAAAAGTAGGTGAGATATATTAATAGTCCGCATAGCGATACCCATGTACGTAATGGTTAATTCTCTGCTTATATACTTATATATCACTTACGCGAATCCGCCGTACCGCGAACGGCCATATTCACGTGTATCAATGAAATCCTTAACAGTAGATCTACCTCTATGGATCACGGCTCAATAGCCGATACAGTTGTATGTACGATGATAATCTTCAATCATTTCAAACAGATACAATTCAACGCAACATATAAATTTAGAATTCATATAATAATAAACTCGGGTTAGCTCATAATCGCTATGATAACTCATAATACCTTCTCTCTATAAGACCAGTCCCATTTACTCACCACTCATCATATAATTAATAATTTATGTATGATATAGCTTGAAATATTCTCACTATTGAAGAAATTGACAAAATCAGAATATTGGCATGCTCTAAGTTTTCTATTTATATCATTTTTATATTACCTAACCCAACGTATCATGCTCTCTACCTCCATCGTCATTTATAGCGCTACCTCCGTAATACTACCCAGGTTAATATATATCATTTACTACTAATATGACCTATACACTAACGCAGTAGTACTCCAATAATGAGTTTGTGTTCCTACCACATAGCTTTAGCTCTCAACCTGCAACCCTAAGATGAGCACGACTCAAGCGACGACGCGCCTCTCCTATCCTAATACTATCTCACTCCAACAATATCCTATTCAGTGATGATCTGGCCCTCCTCCGCTCGTAAGATCTCCTCCCCTCCCCCTTTTCGCTTAATCCCTCCCTCACTACAATGTCTTCGCCTTTCCCATCTACTATGCATTCTACCCCCTATACTATATATCTAATTAATCAGTCTTCATTACTTACTCTACTAAGTGTATAATCATAGTATTCTTCCTCGTACTTTTATTATCTATTAATATATTGTACAATATTTTATATATAATGTCGCTACACTTTAAGTCACCTAAAAACTCGGAATTATTTCTATAGCACTACACTCATTATGAGCTGAGTTTATATTTCTATGAGCGAGAGTCTATCCATATATAGGTTTTATAACTTTATATAGTAAATTTCACATCAATATACTTCGTATTTTAATCTATTTACTCTTTCACTCCTCTAATTCCTTAATCGGCCTGAAGACCACACACACGCCTCAATCACACGCTATTCACTCATCTCCTACCACTCCCTCTTCCTCTCACTCACTCACTATAGACATACCAGAACACTAACGATAGCATACCACCCATCCTTCCCCCACTCGAACCATGAACTGTGTATGATAGAGTATGTCCGTACTGTCACCACTCACTGTCGGCTGCTTACCTTCTCGTTATGATACACTATCTTATCCCATACCTAACCTCAACTAATTAATCTAACTCCATCACTGTTAATAACGTCTCCACCGCATATAGTCATCTAAGTGAGTAGTAAACAAACCTATATATATCGATTAGCCGCGTCTTGAGTATACGTGTAACTAAATTATACACTATATCCCGCTCACCCTATATACTCACTCCTCTCATCCTCTTACGTACCTACCTCTACCTACTATATTATCTACGTACTATATCATCCCCTATACCTTATTATCTGTTACTTTACTCACTGACTACTACCTTACTTATTACTCAGGTACCCCTTTATACCTATTTATTCATGTCATAAATACCGCCGCGTGTGTCTCTATACTTATACCCCTTTCTCTATCCCTCTCTTCCTCTTCGTCTACATACTTAATCTATCTCTCTTACCTATGCTCCTATCTTTAACTCGCCTTGTGAGTTTTCTACTATATCTATCTACCCTCTCTTACCATCTCTGAGTGCGGTCTCTTCCATCATATATCTTTATACATACTCCCTATATTACTTATATCCTAAGTAAATCTTCATTTCACACTCTTATCGTTAATATTACTTCATTTTTGCTTCCGTTAGCTTTATCTATTTATACGCGAGTCTCTCTCCTCTCACCTATTCTGTAGCTTTTACTATACTATTAATCATATATAACTATTTATCCTCTCTACTATTATACTCTCTCTCTCCTCTGTAGGTCATAATGCCTTAACTCTTCCGTCTTCTAATCTCTTCTCTGTCGTGCTATTTACTTTTACCGTCTTACTACTATATCTGCCACATCTCTCTCCTTTCACGTGTGGTGCATACTCATCTGGAAGCATCTACGTTTGTCTAGACACAATACATACATGATCACCATATTTCAACAGTATGCATCTTCTAGGCACTTTCCATCATGCGAATGCGTCTTTTCAGTTTCCACACAAAGCAGACCTCCTTCTTTAACCTAATATCCAAGTAGAATCTGAACTGAGTACTATTAACTCTATCGTCCGAATTTCCTCTTCACTCACTCATGGTGATTTCATACTCTATCTATATTAAAATACTCCTCATTTATTTCTTTACAGATAAATTCCACACAAACATTGCTCCGATTTCATGTATCTCGCGAAAAAGAAAGGAGACTGATTTCATGCTTCAAAGCGGTGGCCGTTGACATTCGATTAATTAAAGCTTCTTGGTCTTCGGACCCCTCTGTCCGGAGGGACAAAGCCAAAGACAACACACATGGGGGGAAGACGTATAATGCCCCTCGTCTACGAAACAGAAAATTCGTGTCGGCGTTTCTTAACACGTGTCCCCACACCCATCATTCTGCGATACCAACGTACTCCGTGATACCCAGGAATATCAGCCTAGAATCGAGCTAACTCTCAACCATTGCGTAGCATTATATATTTGGACTCACGAGGGGGCCTTGACAAGCCGGAAGAAAGCCCGCTGCCGCTTAAAAACCCAATTAATTATCTGAGTAGCCCGCAGAATGAGGATTGTACAAAAGTAAAATCAGAAGTAAAAAGTAAGCAATAAGAAAAACAGTTCAGCAAGGACTGAAACCCAGAGTCGTTCGCCTCCCTGACCACAGTAAGCGGCCACAGTCAGCGGGGCAGTTACCGGAACCTGAATCGAGCCCTGGCAACGGGTTCCAGGCCAGGTACAGCTCCGCGTAGGTCGGAGCGTCTGACTACCCAACACTTTTCCCGTTGGATCACCGTCTAATGGGTACAAACACACACACGTCAGTTGTGCGTCGAGACGTTAAAGAGAGTATCATGGATTGCAGCCTCACACCGCCTGTCATACTCCAATTCGACTTTTAACCACTCCTCTCTCCTTTCACTCGCTACTGTCCCTCACCTACTATGGTTGACCCTATACACGTGCACTCTTCACCCTCCCCAACTACTCACCTATAAGCTTAACCCCCACATATACTATACGAATCGCTTGTCGTGATTTATTGCCTTACTGCTCAGCCTCAATCTTCTGCCGTCCGCCCTATTATATATAAGTTATATAGGTATATTATATATATATTATAATATTATAATTAATATATATATATTAAAATATATATATTAACTACCATATTATTATATTAATAATATATATAAAAAATAAAATAGAATATATTATAAATTTTAATAACTATATATATTTAATATAAAATGTATTAAAATTAATATTATATTAAATAATATGTAAGAAGATTTATATAATATTATTTATAGTATAATTAATAATAATATATAACCATATAACCTATTGTATATTAATATTAATAATTGAAACTAATTAATAATAATAATACAATACTATCTTGGACTAATAATACTTAGATGTAAAATTATTATATATAGTAAAGTTATTAATAGTTTAAAATACTATAATATATAATTCTTCAAATACCAAATTTATTAATAGTTTAATCTCATATAAAATTTATTGATCAAATTATTAATTATATATTATAATATAAAAATATTTATTATATGATATATCAAATATTATATCATTTGAATTTTAAATAGAAACAAAAATATATATAATAATATAATATATTCAGAGGATTAAGTATTTATTGATGTATAATCTAAAAGATATTTTAATATAATTATATAAAATATATTAAAAAGATTGTTTATATAAAATGATAAAGATAACATATAATTAAATTAAGTAGGTACTGAGGAAAGAGATAAATTTAAATATATAAGATATATATATAATTATAAGTCAAACAAGTCGTCTGCTATTAATTTACCCAGATAATTTACTATAATAATATTTACCACTAACGCTAATTGTAGTTGTATACGTACGTTATGCAGATATGGTGTACACTCGAACTATATAATAATTATATATTAACACCTGTAGTTATAAATTAAACTGATATTATACCGGAGAACTGAATAATAACTATATTAATTTTACTCTATATATATATTAAAAAAATTTACACATATAAATAAATATATAATAGCATAATATGAAATATATATTACTTAAAAATATAATATAGATAACATAATTATATTAGTATTTTTATTAATATATACTATAATAAATAGACAATAAATATTTATGATATATATATCATACACGCGTACTCATCATACTACTATATCTAGTAGCTATATACTATATATATTATATTCATTATACTAATATATGTCAAATTAAATGTTTATAGATTTAATATATTATTTTACCTAACTTTATTATTATACTATATATATAATAGATATATATATCATTTAAGTCATATTTTACTAAGTGGAGTATATATATTTTATTATACTATAATACCACTATTATATAATATGTAAATAATACGTAAGAAAAATGTTTATATATACGTAAATATAATATATATAATATATATATTAATATTACAAAGGATATAGCCCTCGTATTATATCGGTTTTGATAACTGTTTATAATACATAGAGAAGCTTGCGCAAATGGAGACAACAGATTTACACTTGAAACCCTATTTTCCTAATCATATGAAATAAATGAGAATTAAAATAATTCATTAAGAACAAGAAAATGTTTATTTTTTCTCCTCCAAACGTTGATGGATCAGTGTTTTTCTCTTGGTTAACTTTTCCACATCTGGGGCTTATAATCGGCTTCTCCCAAGAGTAAGCCCGTTGTAAATACACTTATACTCTCACTCATAGCTCGTCTTATTACTTTAGCCATTTACTTCTGTTACTATTATATATCCTTAATAATGGTTTGAGTTTACTCTACTATATAATATAGTTATTTATAGACGAATAACACCATTTTCTTATTTAGGTATATTATACTAGTAGCTCACTCATTATAGATAACGTACTGATATTCTCACTAGTATATACACATATATATAAGTTTATACTATTCTCACATTATTAAGTTAATTTATATCTTTCCTTCTTTAACTAGTATTATATAATATTATATATATACTACTTTTAGATTTAAAGAAATATTATATAATGTCAAGTTTATCAAATTTATTTCCCTCTACTAATTACTCCTAATATAATAAATACACCCTTTTACTCATTTATTTCTACTATATAAATAACTATATATATCATATCTTATCATTCTTTTTTTCTTTACTTATAGTATATTATTTATGACTATAACCATTAACTTCTTATATTACATTAGTTATATAAATATGGTATTTACTACAATTCCGATACTATATTACTTTTTTTACATAACCATCACACTACAAATCACTAACACTTCACTATATAAACTATACTTTACCTAAACCTACCTGGACCTACTCATAATATTCTAACTAATTGTTTAACTACATACAATCCGCAATATCCTCAATACTACTACACATATTTTATACATAACTACTACAATATATACTATATAATACTATCATAATACAGTATTTATATTAATATAATAACTAGGTAGTATATATGAATATAATATATATATTATATTTATATATATATAATATATAATTATATATACTTATTATATATATACTCATATACTATATATATGGGTGTGTGATATTGTCTCATTTGTATAGAAGTTAGACCGAAACTGTGTGTTGCTGTGTTCACGGCGATTTGTGGTTTATAAGGTGTGTGTGTTTGGTTTATTTGCTAAATTGCAACAGACCGATACAAGTCCGTTTAACTCGTACTAATTGTTCTTGTGTGGTTTTCCTATTTCATCTGCGAGAGTGATAAGATTTCAAAAGTTTAAAAACGTTTCTAAGTTGTTCACTAATACTTGTTGCTTGTTGTTGTTGTTGGTTGTTGTTTAAATTACAAAATTAACACTGTTTCTGATAGGTAAGAGTGTTCAAATCATTTATAATTTATTACAGAATTTTTCTGAGAAATTCTTAGTTACTCTTTTTGACTTTTCTCCATGACATTTTCATGTAACAGGGAAATTTGTAGTTTTTTCGTATTAGTTTTTGACTATTATAGGCAAATGAAGGATATGAATGAAATTTTTAAATTCATTTCTAAATTAATTTCTAGTTTTATTATGTTTACTTTATTTTTTTAATGGTAAATGAAAAGTAAGAGGGCTTGAAACCTTTCACTAAAATTTGGATAAAGTTGGCTTTAGTTGAAGATTTATCTGGGTAATATGATATAGTGATACTATACACATTAATCTATCTTCCTGTGTCTTGTTCACTCTTTTAATAATATATATTCACAGCTTATCTAGCGAAACCTATTGTATTATACGGTTCAGTGTATGCAAAACTCAGAAGGTCTGGTTTCAACGCACTCCTCAATATTAATTTTTTCTCTATATGTTTGTCTCATTTCATCACCTTATTGGAACATGAATCCTTTCAATATCACATTAAGTAATTTTCGATAAGCTTTTAAGCATTTTCTGCAAATGTAAATGTTAATCTCTACAGTAAAATATAGAAATTTAGCTAAAAGTTACTTTACTGCCAAATTGAGTAAGCAGAAGTTAAGTAATTTTGTAATTAGGTTAGCCCTACTGGCTACTCCATAACGGTAATAATATATTTATTGATTTATTCCTAGCTTAGGCTCATTACCATCCATTATCTTATACAACTAATAAACAGCACCCAATTACTATTTCATATCATTTGCTTTCTGATAAATGGAATTGGTAAACAAAGGGCATTGTCTGAAACTTTTATAAATTCTATAACTAAGTACTTCTACACTATGCTTTATTGTATTATATCGATATTAAATACCAGGTTAAAGTCATATATTGCAGATAACAGTAACCTTTCCATGAACCTGTAAATCATGTTTTTTAATAAGTTATAATATATTTATTCCCTCTCCCTCTCCTTATATTACAATATATAGTTAAATATTATATAAGTTATATATATAAATACAAGCCAAATATATTATATATATATATAATATAGCTATATAATATCTATATAATAGAATATATCACCTCATGAGTATTATATTATGAAGTAACTATCTAAGGTATATATACTCTAATTATTTATTATAAATCTATGTAAGATATTGAAGTTTATAATTTTCATTATATATCTCATTGCAATTTAGGAAAAACATTAAACTTTATATGTTCTTCATTTGTCTAAGTTGCTTTAATACATATATATTATTAATATTATTAATATACTGTAAGTTTATAATATAATAATATATCTATATTAGTCTCTATAATATTAATTATTTCAATACATTTAAATCTATATTTATATTAATTAACTATTATAATATAATTATAAGTACATATTTTATACTTCTATTATACTATATATATACTAATATTTACTATTATATATAATATAATAAGTTCATAATTAATTTAATTGTAGTTTAGAAAACACCTGAACATCTTCGTTCATGGACCCATTATGATATCGATACCGTTATATTATTCCGTATCAGATTATAAAATAACTAATATAATATTATATATATATATATCGTAATATAATAAATTTCGATATATATATTATATATATATATTTATATAATTATATTATTTAATTATATTATTAATTATCAATATTATAATATAATATTATTATTATATATATATATATATATATTATATATATATATATATAATATATATATATTATTAATATATATTATATTATTTAATATATATATATATTATTAAATATTATATATACTATATATATATAATATATATATATATTAACATATTATATATATATATAATATTAAATCTTTTTTTAGTTATAATAACAAATACTATTATATATATATTTCCATAATCACGCTTAATGAACTTAAAGACGCCTTCGTATATATAATTACCTGAACTAGACCTATCTCCATATTATTATAGGATTATATTTAGAATTAAGCCATTCGTCAAACATGGCCCTAACAACCATATTATATTGACGTCTTAGTGATATAGGATACTTCCTACATAATACTTAATAGGCCTAATCTTACTAATGGGATTTAGAAAGCCCCTAATCTAGACCCTATATTATATCGCTAAATGAAGTGTGAACTTATGGAAATGAGACCTAATAATATGAGCTACTGCGTCATAAATCCATAAATAGTTATTAGGAAAGGGTCTAATAACAACTATGCGCTAATTTTATGATTATTATTACTCACACTTATGTTCAGCACACCATAATTGTGCTAAATTAATATCATAATATAATATTATATATATATATTATATATTATATGTTAATATTATATTAATTATATTATTTATTATTAAATTATTTAATATATAATTTAATTATATATAATATGTAAATTATATTAAGTAATATTGCACATATTATAATAACGTCCTCTATCACTGATCTGGTTTCTCCATAATCTAGTTATTAAATTATTCCTTACAATCATTAATAGTATCTACATAATATATATTATTATTATATATTATAATATATATATATATATATATATATTACCATTTATATAATAATAAATTAATTTAATCTCTTAATCTTTTTAATAAGAATATCATTCTTAAACTTAAAATTTGTTACTTAATTATATATATATAATGATAATATTATCACTATATTATAATATTAAATATATATATATATATATACTATATAATTAAATATATATTATATATTCATACTTATATATTATATATATATTATAATAATATATAATATATAATATAATATATATATTATATATTATAATATTATTAATATATATATATATAATATAATCAATAATATTATATACATATATAATGTAGATATATAATGCAATAAGGTAATACCACGTAATACATTAAACTATTTGTATCTCATCTATGTATCGTTTAAACCTAA
>JABUQX010030820.1:5000-12500 GCA_015478945.1 Trachelipus rathkii
TGCCAATTAGCAAGCTCGGAAGCACAAGATTTGATAACCACAGGAGGAATAGAGTCAGAACCATACTTCTTCTTACTTCAGAGAAAGCAGAAAAAGATTATTTTTAGAGAAATTACGATGTTAGGAATAATGGGTTGGAGGGGTGGAGAAGGAGGAGTAGTTTTGTGATCGTCAAGAATGGAGTTAGAAGCAAAAGTTTAAACGAAGAGTTAAGCTTTAGCAGAAGGTGAGATGACAGTTGGGCTATCGGGAGATACTAGATGAGAGAAAGAGGAAGAAGATGCTTTAACATTATGGAGAAGGAGGACAGTGATCCTATGGATGTCATGAGATTGTACTACTGATCTAAAAGCTCATTCAGAAATTTATTCTTCATCAAAATAGCAATCGAACTCAAGGCTGCATTTTGTATCAAATTAGTAAGTGGAACTCGGAATCGGATTCGGGAATCAAATTAGCAAGAAATGCCAGAAAGGGCGAGAAAAAAGAGAAATCAGAAAGATCTTTGCATTTTCTACGGAAAAAAGAATTTTTTAGTGTCACAGAGAATAGATTTTGCACGATTCCACGGGATGAAAAATAAATAGCCTGAGTTTTTCGAGCTTGAAGACGATGGTATTTCTTGAAGTTAGAGTCACTGGAGAATTTGATATCTGATCCTTTCCCTGTTATTAACAAACGGGTTATATCGGTCTGTTAAGAGTCACTGGATAATTCCCAGGCTTCTGTCATGTATATGGAAAAAATATCACCTGTTTAAACTTTATAGAAAGGAATCAATAACTTTTGAGTCTTTTAAAGTATATAGAAATTTACTTAACTGTACATTAAGACTTGCAAAGAAGATGCATTATAGAAATAAATTTAATCATGCGAAAAATGACTCTACTAAAACATGGATAATTATTAACGGTATTCTCAAGAAAGATAATAAATTAGAGTTGATTAGTTGATGGTGGTGAGAAGGTTTATGATAAAGTTAAACTAGCGGACGCCTTTAATGAATATTTCTTACAAACTCCTGAGAACATGAGAGCTCAAATACTGGATGTTCAAAATACATTTGTTGAAAATATTCTGCCTCCACGGCATTCGTTTGTTTTTGTGCCATGTACTCCTGGTGAAGTATTAGATATCATTAACAAATTAAAAGACAAAAATTTTCACACATCCACTCTCCCGGCAAGAATCTTGAAAATGGCAGCTGGAGAACTGAGCGAGGTTCTTTCAGTTCTATTTAATGAATGTATCTCCAGAGGAGTGTTTCCCGATGTTTTGAAGGTGGCCAGAGTTGTACCCTTGTATAAATCTGGAACACGTGAGGAAGTGAAAAATCACCGACCCATATCAATTTTACCTTCCACAACTTTAATATTTGAAATGCTGATTTATAATAGGCTGACTGACTATGTTTTTAAAAATTTATTTGTTTGTTCCCAACAGTATGGATTTGTGAGGGGAAGAGGAACACAGGACGCAGCTCTCTCCCTTCTACATGATGTTAATAACAGTATAGCTCGAAAGGAGTATACAATTGCTTTGTATTTTTGGATTACTCAAAGGCTTTTAATACCATTGACACAGGCATCCTAATCAGAAAGTTAGAAAAATATGGCGTTAGTGGCATTTTCCTCTCACTTATCAAATCTTACTTTAGTAACATAAAACAACATTCAAATTGGTAATTCCTGCTCCGGAAATGGTAATGTAACAACGGGGGTTCCTTAGGGGTCTTGCCTTGTCCCTCTTTTCTTTATAATATGTATCAATGATCTTGTCAAGGTCACCTCAAATGCTAACTATCTTTATATGCAGACGACACTGTGATTTACTTTTCAGGTACGGATATTTGCCACATTCAAAGCGTAATCAACGAAGACTTGCAAAAGATTTAATAATGGACTTGTGCAAATAAGCTCTCTTTGAATTTAGGAAAAGCTAAGGCAATGATATTTTCATCTCTTTCTAACATTCGAGAAAACATTACCTAGACGGCGTAGCAATCGAACTTGTCAAATCAATAAAATATTTAGATCTATTTATCCAGCATAACCTGAAATTTGATGAATATATTCATTACAATATTGCTTTGAAAAATGTATTTAAAAAAAAACCTAATAACTTTATGTTATTCGATTATTTACTCTTTTCTCAACTCGCATATATTGGCTTGGGGAGGATATACAGAAAGTGTATTATGACCCATATTTATTCCCCAAAATAACGCCCTACGAAATGTTTGAGCTCTGCTGATCTCTACTTTACCACTTAAGGATCTATACAAATTTAAACTTAAAGTATTTATGCACAGGAATCTTTTCAATGATGATAAGCCTTTTTCGGAATATCTAAATAACCTAAATTGGACTCATAACTACAGTACCAGAAATCTCAGTATTATGAGGAGTCCATTCTCCAGGACGCAAACCAATAAAAGTTTTTTCATTAATAAGCATCTTATTAGGGAATATATATATTAATATATAATATATATATATATTAATATATAATATATATTATATATATATATATTATATATATACTATATATATAATATATATATATACTATACTATATTATATATATTATATATATATATATATATATATATATATATATTATATATATTATATATATAATGACTGCAATCAGCAAGTTTTAACAACATAAATTAAAAATACTGTGTAGTAAAAAAAAAAAATAATGGCAAACGTTTCCGGACTACGTTCCTTTTCAAGCCAAAGATAGAGAAGAGTTAAAAAGTATAGAAGCTAAAACTGGAGACGGCAGCTCCAAGGAATGTTATTAAAAACAAAGAAAGTTCTTTGTTTTCATAGTCTTTCCTTGAAGCCTGGTCTCTCGTTTTAGCTTTATGCTTTTTAATTCTCTCTTACCTTGGGCTTGAAAAGTGACGTTGTCCGAAAACGTTTGCCATTATTTTTTTTTTAATTCCTTAGCAAGGTTAACTTTTTGCTATATATAATATATATATAATATATAATATAATATATATTATATATATATATATATATATATCTATATATATTATATATATATAATATAGTATAATATAATATATATATATATTTTATATATATTAGTATATATAATATATATATATAATCGGAAGGAGCTGGTGTTTTGCTAAATAGTTTTATCTCTTCTTCTATTCTTCTCTTCCTCTTCTTCTCTGCTCCTCTTGCTTCAATGGTAGTTGTTAAGTTCTCTGGGACTTTCTCTTGTAGCAGGAATATTAAACTTTTTTTGGTTTGCAATTTTAACTGAATATTTATTATAGTCACATCGGAACTTTATTCAAGAATTGGTTGCAATGCTACCGTTTTTAAGAAACATTTTTTATAAAAAAAAAAAAATGTTTACTAGTCCTAAAAACCTTGTTGCTTTAAGGTCGAGCGCGGGTAATTCTGCCAATGAAATCAACTTTTGGAGGGAAGAAAATCAGATTTCAGCGAGAATCCTCATTTTGACAAATAATCTAATTAATATCAACCAAATAGTTAAAATAACAAACTTTATATTCTAATTAATAGACATTATGCTTAACATATATCACAAAATAAATTATATTTAACACAAATCAAAGCTATAATTTACAATTTAAGTATGGAAAAAGTATTTTTAGATACAATAGGTTTACATAATTTCTTTGCTCTCATGTTTTCTTTAACTTTTATTTAGAGAAAATTAAAATATTTTATGGATCACACTTCAAAACAATTTATTATTTTTTAAACACATATGAGTACTACATATCACTTTCGCCAAACATTTGTATTGTGGGCACTATGGGCACTATATATCACTTTCGCCCCTAAAAGTGAAGCGTATTTTTACACTAAATTAATTTTTATACACAATATATATATTTTTTAAATGCACTTTGGTCCTGTTGTTCAGCAGATGAGTTGGTCCTCATGGAATTCAATCATCATCCGATTGCGGAAATCATCTTGAAGATGAAATTACCAGCCGGTAAACGGAAAGTCTAAGGCGAATTACCTGCCGGGTAAAGAACATCTGTGAAGGCGAATCACGCAGCTGGTTACAGGAACCATCTTGTTAAGAGTCATCGACCTACCGGTAAGGAACCTCTGCGATAGCGGTTTACCAGCCGGATGTTGAATACTCGTCCGAAGATATGAAACTTGATGTTTGATGCTCTCTTAGCGAGTTATTGAAAAAATTACTGAATCTCAAGAAGAATACCACGTGAATGAAGATAATAACAGTGACAGTGGTCATGAGAATCCTTCCATTGTAATAGACATGTTTCCAACCCATGCTGTTTAGTCCTCTCCAATTTTTTAGTCAATACGAACTCTACGTGTTAGCTGCAGTGACTTTCTATTCTGCATTGTATGGTACGTACTACTAAATATATATTGAATGGTGATTCACGATTCAGGTTTCTATTTCTATACAGTAGCAGTAGTTTAGATATTCCAGTGAGACGTATTACCTTACATGGATGAAACCTTTCCCCTATTTGAACCAGAGCTGAAGAGACAAAAATGGAAGTTCATTTGAACTATATATATATATATATATATATATATATATATATATATATATATATATATATATATATATAGAGAGAGAGAGAAAGAGATATAAAATATATGGTAAAATTACCTAACGGCTACACGTTAATAGTGTAATTAGTAAAATGTACTGTATTATCAAACGCAAAGTTGTTAAGTAAAAATGAAAAAATTTTAAGGGTGAAGGTAGAAGTTATCAAACTGGTTAATTTTTTTATTATTGTTTATTTTGTTGCGGAACTACTTTGTTGCGCGTTTATTGGAATTCAATAAAATATATTCGAAAGTAGGTGCGTGATGCGTTCAGCTATGAATTGGAAGAGATAGGGTAGGGCTCATGCTATCCGTAAATGTGAAGGATATTCTGTACTGGTGAAGTGGAAATGCGAGTTAACTATGCGTAGTTGCAATGTAAAAAATTAATTATTAAATTATTAAATTAATTATAATTACATTAATTATTAAAATTAATAAAAGGAATAGATAATCACAAGGAATGTAGAGGTAACTAACCTACGTAAAGTAACGTAGCGTAACCATAACCTCTAGCCTAACCTCATTTCGCCTCTAAGAACTACTATTTATGTATCAATAGAGGCTATCTGCGAAGAAAAAAATTCATCCGAACCCCATTCCGTGTGGCCGTTAAGTAAACTTTGTCCATATATATATATTATATATAATTATATATATATATATATATATATATATATATATATGATTATTATATATATATTAATATATATATATATATATATATATAGAGAGAGAGAGAGAGAGAGGAGAGAGAGAGAAGAGAGAGAGAGAGAGAGAGGAGTTGCTAATAGTTAATGTCATCTAGTGGATTTCCCTTGCTAGTGCATGCGGACTTACAAAACCATAATAATCTTTTTTCATTCTCAAGCAGGTGAAATTTATTTATAAAAACTGAATAAATATAATAAATTATTTAATATGTAATATTATTATTTTTAATAATAATGATTTAAAATAATATATATACATACAATTTGATACATTTTGATGGTTCTTGCTCTTTTTTTCATTCAATTATTAATTTCAGACGAGTTTAAAACCTCCCTCACTATTCCCTCCAAAAATACTTTCAACCCAAATTCCCCCCACCTCCTTATGAACTTTGGGATGTTCCTAAATAAAAAAGTTCAAATTTATAATAATTTTTTCAATAGACAGTATGAGAATAGAGACTGTTGAGTACACACAAAAACATGTGGTTTAGTTTTTGTTAGTATTGGTATTGCCATCAGTTAAGTAGTATAGGAAAAGATTTTATAAATTATTATTAATATTATTATTAATTATTAATTATTATATTTTATTATTAATTTATCTATTATTATATTATTATTATTATTATTATTTATTATTATTATTCTTTTATTATTATATGCATCTCGCCGATTTATTTTGCCGGGCACGGAGTCGCCGCACCCCGACCACGCGAGTGTTGGAAAATATTAAAATATTCTGTCAACAACAACAACAACAACAACAAAATTACTATTTCTCATTGAATTCGTATGCATTGTATATTAATTGGACCGAAGTTATTATGTATTATTATTATTATATTATTTTATTATTATATATCTATTATTATTAATTATTATTATGTATATTAATTATTCATTAGAGTAATAATTCGTAATTATCATTACTATATAATTAATAGTTATTATTGTTTAATTATTATTATTAATTATTATTATATCTAATTATTATTATTATTTTAATTATCTATATTAATTATTTTACTTATTAATATTATTTAATTACTATTTTAATTATTTAAATATTATTATTTGATTATTAAATTATTATTTAATTATTATTTAATTATTATTATTCTATTTAATTATTATTATCATTTAAGTTATATTATTATTATTTAACTATTATTATTTAATTATTATTAATTAATTATTATGATATTATTATTATTATTATTATTATATTATTATTATTATTGATTTTATTATTATTATTATTATTATTATTATTATTATTATTATTATTATATTTCATTATTATATTATTATTATTATTATTATTATTATTATTATTATATTATTATTATTATTATATTATTAATTGTTGTTGTTGTTGTTGTTGTTGTTGTTGTTGTTGTTGTTTTGTTGTTGTTGTTGTTGTTTATAAATATTTATTTTTTTTTATTATTCTTTTTTTTAAATAAAGGGCATAGGGGGGGTCAGATGAATTATCCACGTACTATTATTATTATTATTAATTATTATTATTATTATTATTATTATTTCTCTGTTATTGTTATTTTTAATTATTAAAAACAATTCGAAGTAGATGTACAGGGACTTCCACAGCACACAAGAATGCGGCTATACCATGGTAGGAAACTAACGACAGGGGGAAATCCCTAACCGAAACGAAATGCTACCCAACTAATAATAATAATAATAATAATAATAATAATAATAATCATAATAATAAAATTAATATTAATAATAATTATTGTTAATATTAATAATTTTAATAATATTAATTTTATTAATTATTATTATTATTATTATTATTATTATTATTATTATTATTATTATCATTATTATTATATTATTATTATTATTATTATTATTATTATTATTATTATTATTATTACTATTATCTAATTATCATTATTATAATTAATTATTATTATTATTATTAATTAGGGTTATTGTTGTTATTTTATCAGTATTATATTGTTATTTATTTTCATTATTGTTTTTTTTTTTTTTTTTTTTTTTTTTTTTTATTTTTATTTATTTTTTTCTTATTTTAATTTAATTTTTATATTATTGATTATATTATTCTTATTATTATTATTAATTATTAATATTATTATTATTATTTTTAACAATTATTATTATAATATTATTATTATTTTTATATTATTTTTGTTATT
>JABUQX010030820.1:17500-32500 GCA_015478945.1 Trachelipus rathkii
CTCGACCAAAAATTATTAAAGTTTTTCTATTTCGAGCTAGGAAAAATTTTTAAATTACAAATATGTTGACCAGTGCTTTATATGTAAAGTTGAAATAAGGGTAATAAAAAGAAATCGTAATTTTATTATTTTCTTTATTTTTTCATCAGAGTTTGATTAAATATTTTGTGAGGTTGTATAAGGAATATCAATGAATGGTGGCTTTGATGATGTCTCTGCACTGGATTCAAATTCTTTACAACGATGTTTATAAAAGGATCTTTTTTGGTAAATTCCAGAACATGGCATGCATTTCACGTACGGACCTTCTTTACTAAACCTTTCCAGGTATTGCAATTTCCCAGTATCTTTTAGGCTTCTTTTATTGGCCTTATTAATCCCTTTCTTTCTCAATGAAGAGAAGATACGTTTTCTTTCTTCTTGTGGAAGTTTTGAGGCAGCCAGAATTTCAGGCTCATTTTTATGTATTGTTACAAGATGGCGCTTTAATCTTGTCTGCAAAACTCCGCAAAATAGACACGGACGTTTCCTATTGGTCCCTAAATATTTTTTCTTTGCTTTTTTCATTATTCCACATTTGTTAGGTTCTGAAATAAAATAATAATAATAATAATAATTCTTCAACTTTCTCACTCTACCCATTACCTCCTCCTTGCTATTGACCTCATCTCCAAAATACCTATTCCTTCTCGCACATCAAACCCACACACATTCGCGATCACCTCTTCATTACTGCTAATATTATGCAGATTTTCGAAATGTTCTTTCCATACTCCCCTCACATCCATTTCATCAGTTACATAAGCACCATCCCTATTCATTATTCTAAGCAGGTTCCACTTATTCTCATTCTTAATCTTTCGCGCTTCCTTCCAGAAGAGCTTCATATTCCCTTGTAGGGTCCCCATTCATCCTCCGTCCAAGCTGTTCATTTACCTCTTCATTTCTCCTACGTATGCACCTTTAAGTATTTCTTTTTTCCTCCTCATATATATATATATATATATATATATATATATATATATATATATATATATTTATATATATATATATATATATATATATATATATATATATATATATATATATATATATATATATATATATATATATCCTCATTGGGCATTTACCAGCATGGTGTGTTAGGTTACATTCCATAACACTCTAGTGCTCAATGGTTCGCCACTCTTGTCGCTCATTTACACTCTTTCAGCACATTGTACACTCTCTAACACATCATGAATAAAATTACACAACACTTCCTTCAAAAATTATTATCAAAATCATTGATAGGAGCGGCCTCGGAGAAGCATTGAGGGGGAGACTTCCGAAGGTAGCCCCATCACCAGTGGGGAATTGAGGGCCCCTCGTAGTGGGGTTGGTTCCGCAAAAGAATTGCCAGCCTGTTATGGGGCACGGTCACCTGTCTTCATTAATTTTTGCAACTTTTCCGTAGTTTTACTTCATTGAACATCGCCTCTCTTCTTCTAAACCTCGTTTCTTGTTCCTAACCGAAATACACTTGATTGAGGTCTCTCACAGCAAATCCTTCTCTGTTAAAGAGTAGGAAGAGACACTCTATTATTTATAAGGTGACTAATAAAATTAAAATATATTTACAATTTCTGTGATTGACTAAGGTCTGGCCTCCTTCCCCCCTGATCAAATTAAGAAATCAAATGAAATTATCCTTGTGGGAAACAATAGCAGGCATAAAGTAATATACAATAATTTTTATAAGTAAAGTGGAAATGTAGGTGATGAAACAAAAATGTTATGTATTATTTTATTTATTTTATGAGAATTTCATTAATTATTACCGTAAAAGTAGATTATATCGTAACTATAATTTAGTATTAAGTTTCATTTTACAAGGCAAGTTTTTGTTTTGTGGTTTTGGAAGATCAGAGCTTTCTTTCACGTGATGGGTTTTCATAATATATATATATATATATATATATATATATATATATATATATATATATATATATATATATATATATATATATATATATATATATATATATATATATATATATATATATATATATATATATATATTCCAACAGGACTTCTCAACGTATTCATAAAATTCTTTCTGAGTACGGATTAGTTTTCCTTGTTTTAACTTTCTGAGACTCATACAATCTATATCCTAGCATCATAGTATAAATTTTATTGTACTTTTCCCTACTTCGGCATTCCTAAATCAACCTTTGATGTTATGGTTCAACTTTGTATCTTCTCAACTTCTAACTGAAACAAGGTCGTATCTTTTTCCAAATCTCTTAATACTTGAAGCTTTACAAATAAGAAGATGTTTATGAATTGAATATTTGTTATAAAATCCTGCACATCCGAGGCACTTAGCATAAGGACCTTTCTTATTGGTTCTTTCCAAAAACTTTAACTTGCCAGTAGTTTTTAAGCTTTCTTCATTAGCCTTTTCAATTCCTTTCTTTCTCAATAAAGAGAAGAAATGTATTCTCTCTTCTTTAGGAAGTTTTAATGCCATCTTAATCTCAGGCTCCGATTTGTGTTTCACTGCAAGGTGCCGCGTTAATTTTGTTTGTTGAATCCCACAGAATGGACACGGTCGTTTAGAATTATTTTTTAGATGTTTCTGCTTCGCTTTCTTCTTTAATAAGGATACGCTAGGTTCTGAAATGTAATAATAATAATAATAATAATAATAATAATAATATTAATAATAATAATAATAATAATAATAATATGTATTTAAAATTTATTATAAAATACAGTGGTGAAACTAAGAGTGTTTGGGCTCCAAGCAAAAACGAACCGGTGTTCCCATATATATATATATATATATATATATATATATATATATATATATATATATATATATATATATATATATATATATATATATATATATATATTGTGGCGTCTGGAGCAGGAGGCTGCTAGCCCCACTGATGACTCCTAAGCAGCCTCCGGAAAGAAACGCCACTTTATCATGACAACGCTTCAACTCTTCAACATCGAACATCCCCCTACTGAAGGTGGTTCTCAAGACAACTACTTACCTCCCTTCAAATCGGTGACCCTGGAGTGACATGTGCCAATGGAGTGGCACAACGAACATCAGCAAGCAACCATCAAATCAAGTTTCTTCTACTGGCCGCTACTCTGTTCGGTCATCCTGTGCCGCCTGTACCGTGCTTCTCACTGCAGGTGCGGACCACCTGCACGTAAGAGTACAGAGTGGTCGAAACCTTCTCAGCGACCTTAATGTGTGCACACCTGGCTCTCACCTGACAGGATACTCGCTCTACTAACCGACGTCTCCTTCCAGGTCCGGAGAGCGGAGTGTGCTCGCTGCATTGTCACTGGGGGAGGGGAGTTCTGTGACGTCTGGGGCAGGAGGCTGCTAGCCCCACTGATGACTCCTAAGCAGCCTCCGGGAAGAAACGCCACTTTATCATGACAACGCTTCAGCTCTTCAACATCAAACATTCCTCTATTGAAGGTGGTTCTCAAGACAACTACTTACCTCCCTTCAATATATATATATATATATATATATATATATATATATATATATATATATATATATATATATATATATATATATATATATATATATATATATATATATATATATATATATATATATATATGGGAAAATATCGATACGTCTGGATTGTGAAGTAATGGAAGACTTGAAAACCATATTTAAAACGACTAAAATGTGAAAGCTTTCTGATGAAGTAATAAAAATAAAAAGTGTGATATATTATAGAGTAAGAAGCAGACATTGTAATTATTAGGTGAGAGAGAGAGAGAGAGAGAGAGAGAGAGAGAGAGAGAGAGAGAGAGAGAGAGAGAGAGAGAGAGAGAGAGAGAGAGAGAGAGAGAGAGAGAGAGACTAATAAAATTAAAATACATTTAAAGCTTTTGTGATTCACTAAGATGTTCCTTTTTCCCTCTCAGCAAATTAAGAAGAATGTGAACGAAATAAATCTGTAACAGATAAAATTATAGACATAAGGTAATATATTATACCATAAATTATAATATAAGTAAAGTTGAAATAATGGTAATAAAAAGAAATCGTAATTTTATTATTTTCTTTATTTTATCATCAGAGTTTGATTAAATATTTTGTGAGGTTGTAGAAGGAATATCAATGAATGGTGGCTTTGATGATGTCGTTGCACTGGATTCAAATTCTTTACAACGATGTTTATAAAAGGATTTTTTTTGGTAAGTTCCAAAACATGCCATGCATTTCACGTACGGACCTTCTTTACTAAACCTTTCCATGTATTGCAATTTCCCAGTATCTTTTAGGCTTTTTTTATTGGCCTTTATAATCCCTTTCCTTTTCAATAAAGAGAAGATACGTATTCTTTGTTCTTTTGGAAGTTTTGAGGCAGCCATAATTTCAGGCTCATTTTTATGTTTTGTTTCAAGATGGCGCTTTAGTTTTGTTTGTTCAATCCCGCAGAATAGACACGGACGCTTCCTATTTTTGTTCCCTAAATCATTTTTCTTGGCTTTTTTCATTATTCCACATTTGTTAGGTTCTGAAATATAATAATAATAATAATAATAATAATAATAATAATAATAATAATAATAATAATTATAATAATAATAATTATAATAATAATAATAATAATAATAATTCAACTTTCTCACTCTACTCATTACCTCCTCCTTGCTATTGACTTCATCTCCAAAATACCTATTCCTTCTTGCACCATCAAACCCACATACATTCGCTATCACCTCTTCATTACTGCCAATGTAATGCAGATTTTCGAAATGTTCTTTCCATACACCCCTCACATCCATTTCATCAGTTACATAAGCACCATCCCTATTCATTATTCTAAGCAGGTTCCCCTTATTCTCATTCTTAACCTTTCGCGCTTCCTTCCAGAAGAGCTTCCTATTCCCTTGTAGGTCCCCATTCATCCTCCGTCCAAACTGTTCATTTACCTCTTCTTTTCTCCTACGTATGCACCTTTTAGTATTTCTTTTTTCCTCCTCATGTATGTATGTATATATATATATATATATATATATATATATATATATATATATATATATATATATATATATATATATATATATATATATATATATATAAGAGCAGAGTATATATATATATATATATATATATGGAAGTAGCTGACCCGAAGAGATGGGTTTAATCCTCATTGGGCATTTACCAGCATGGTGTGTTAGGTTATACTCCATATCACTCTAGTGCTCAATGGTTCGCCACTCTTGTCGCTCATTTACACTCTTTCAGCACATTGTACACTCTCTAATACATCATGAATAAAAATACACAACACTTTCTTCAAAAATTATCATCAATATCATTGATATGACCGGCCTCGGAGAAGCATTGAGGGGCGACTTCCAAAGGTAGCCCCATCACCAGTTGGGAATTGAGGGCCCCTCGTAGTGGGGTTGGTTCCGCAAAAGAATTGCCAGCCTGTTATGGGGCACGGTCACCTGTCTTCATTAATTTTTGCAACTTTTCCGTAGTTTTACTTCATTGAACATCGCCTCTCTTCTTCTAAACCTCGTCTCTTGTTCCTAACCGAAACACACTTGATTGAGTGTTCTCACGGCAAATCCTTCTCTGTTAAAGAGTAGGAAGAGACACTCTATTATTTATAAGGTGACTAATAAAATTAAAATATATTTACAATTTCTGTGATTGACTAAGGTCTGGTCTCCTTCCCCCCTTGATCAAATTAAGAAATCAAATGAAATTATCCTTGTGGGAAATAATAGCAGGCATAAAGTAATATACAATAATTTTTATAAGTAAAGTGGAAATGTAGGTGATGAAACAAAAATGTTATGTATTATTTTATTTATTTTATGAGAATTTCATTAATTATTACCGTAAAAGTAGATTATATCGTAACTATAATTTATTTTTAAGTTTCATTTTACAAGGCAAGTTTTGTTCTGTGGACCGGGAAGTTCAAAGCTGTCTTTCACTTGATGGGTTTTCATAATATATATATATATATATATATATATATATATATATATATATATATATATATATATATATATATATATATATATATATATATATATATATATATATATATATATATATATATATATATTCCAACAGGACTTCTCAACGTATTCATAAAATTCTTTCTGAGTACGGATTAGTTTTAATTGTTTTAACTTTCTGAGACTCGTGCATTCTATATCCTAGCCTCATAGTATAAATTTTATTGTACCTTTCCCTACTTCGTCATTACTAAATCAACCTTTGATGTTAAGGTTCAACTTTGCATCTTCTCAACTTCTAACTGAAACAGGGACGTATCTTTTTCCAAATCTCTTATTACTTGAAGCTTTATAAATAAGATGTTTATGAATTGAATATTTGAAATAAAATCCTGCACATCCGAGGCACTTAGCATAAGGACCTTTCTTATTGGTCCTTTCCAAAAACTTTAACTTGCCAGTAGTTTTTAAGCTTTCTTCATTAGCCTTTTCAATTCCTTTCTTTTTCAATAAAGAGAAGAAATGTATTCTCTCTTCTTTAGGAAGTTTTAATGCCATCTTAATCTCAGGCTCCGATTTGTGTTTCACTGCAAGGTGCCGCGTTAATTTTGTTTGTTGAATCCCACAGAATGGACACGGTCGTTTAGAATTATTTTTTAGATGTTCCTGCTTCGCTTTTTTCATTAATCCGGATACGCTAGGTTCTGAAATGTAATAATAATAATAATAATATTAAAAATTTATTACAAAATAGTGTAGTGAAACTAAGAGAGCTTGGGCTCCAAGCAAAAGCGAATCGGTGTTCCCTTGATATATATATATATATATATATATATATATATATATATATATATATATATATATATATATATATATATATATATATATATATATATATATATATATATATATATATATAAGAATTAATTTAGTTGGCGTATTTGGAAGGGCGTTCTGGGATTTCAACCGACCAATAAAATTTCACCTTTAAAGTTGCCAAGTGACAATTTAGTTAATAACTAATGCAAAGTTTTTGTTTCACATAAAAAGTTTAATTGATATTTTAAAATGTTAAACAATACTCTAAGGTTAAATCGAAAGATGTCAGGTGCAGGGAGGTGGGGGTGGGGTTTACGGCTTGTATGGAGGGTCCCTTAGAGGATTCCTATATCAACCCGTAACCTGCCTAGTTAACTATTCATTCGCTTTGAGTTCTAAAAGTTTTTAGAATGTAGGCGCCTATAATATATATATATATATATATATATATATATATATATATATATATATATATATATATATATATATATATATATATATATATATATATATATATATATATAAAGAAAGAAAGAGAGAGAGAATGGCGAGAAATAGCGCACCCAAGCGATGAGATTACCTCAATTAGGCATTTATGTTGTGTCAGGATAGCATAGCACTCCATTGCTCAATGGTTCGCCACCTATCACAATAATTTTACGCACACTCACCCATTCACAATATTACACAACACTTCCTTAAAAGCTGTATTTATAAGGTAACTAATAAAATTAAAATATATTTACAGTTTCTGTGATTAACTAAGGTCTGACCTCCTTCCCCCTGATCAAATTAAAAATTGAAACGAAATTAACCTTGTGGAAAATAATATCGGCCATAAAGTAATGTATACAATAATTTATATAGGTAAAGTAGAAATGATAAAACAAAAATGTTATATACCATTTAATTTATTTTGTGAGTTTCATTAATTATTATCTTATCAGTATGCTTAATCATAACTATAATTTATTACTAAGTTTCATTTTACAGGGCAAGTTTTTGTTTTGTGGACCGGGAAGATCAGAGCTTTCTTTCGCATGATGGGTTTTCATAATGTCTAAAAATATGTACACAGATTCCAACAGGACTTCTCAACGTATTCATAATATTCTTTCTGAGTACAGATTTCTTTTCTTTGTTTTTAACTTTCTGAGACTCATACATTCAAAATCCTATCATCATAGGATACATTTTAATATACTCTTCCTGCCTTGTCATTTCTAAATCAACCTTTGATGTTATAGTTCAACTTTGTATCTTTTCAGCTTCTAACTGAAACAGGGACGTATCGATTTCCAAATCTCTAAGTACTTGAAGCTTTACAAATAAGAAGATGTTTATGAATTGAATATTTGTAATAAAATCCTGCACATCCGAGGCACTTAACATAAGGACCTTTCTTACTAGTCCTTTCAAAAAACTTCATTTTGCCAGTAGTTTTTAAGCTTTCTTCATTAGCCTTTTCAATTCCTTTCTTTCTCAATAAAGAGAAGAAATATGTTCTTTTTTCTTTAGGAAGTTTTAAGGCTCTCTTAACCTCTGGCAATGATTTGTGTTTCAATGAAATGTGCCGCGTTAAACTTGACTGTTGAATACCGCAGAATGGACATGGCCGTTTAGTATTATTAATTACATGTTCTTGCTTCGTTTTTTCCTTTAATCCAGATAGGATAGGTTCTGAAATATAATATTAATATCAAGAATAATAATAATAATGTTAATAATAAAATAAATTTTACTATAAAATACAGTAGTGAAACTAAGAGGGCTTGGGCAGCAAGCAAAAACGAATTGGTGCTCTCTTTGATATATATATATATATATATATATATATATATATATATATAGCAGTATATATATATATATATATATATATATATATATATATATATATATATATATATATATATATATATATATATAATTTTTAATTAAATCTGATGTTCTATCGAATCCGTGTGGCCGCAATATTTAAATTAGTATGCAATTGGTATCAGACGTCGCTCATAATAATTTGCGACCAACTTTAAGTTCGGTCTCAACGCGCCCATAGAGTTGATATTATATATATATAGTATATATATATATATATATATATATATATATATATATATATATATATATATATATATATAGTTATATATATATACATATATACCATGATATCGGTATCGGTATCGGTGGTATCGGTCGATTTTTGAGGTATCGGTATCGGGAATTTTGAGAGTAGTAGCATCGATATCGGTATCGGTAAAATTATGCCGATACCACACATTTTGCGTCTTTAAATTGGTTTTGATATATATATATATATATATATATATATATATATATATATATATATATATATATATATATATATATATATATATATATATATATATATATATATATATCAGCAATTTGTCTGATAATTTCCATATCTATCTTACCCACTCTATGTTAATATAGACGTTTTCGATTTTGCATTTGTGCTTACGAAACGAAAGAAATGCTCGTGTTTGCGTTCGTTTTTGCTAAACTTAGTCCAAAATCGTAAGAAATGCTTACCAAAGGTAAGGAATTTCCTTAATTCTATAAGGCTGCTATTTCCTGTGATTGCTGAATTTAGTACGTTTTTACGAAAATGTGTAAACAACAAATGACGGCGTTGTAGGCCCGTTTGAATTGATGAATATTTCATTCAATAAAATCAGCTTTAAATCTAATTTCTTCCAATCGATAAACTCCATCACAATAGTTGATCAATTTTTTGTAAAATAAACCATTTGTTATTTTTTTTTTTATTTCTGTTTACCCAAATCGACGGTTCCATCATAAAAGCTGATTCCAATTGTTTGCAAACTAAAGTAAACCTCGTAAGAAATCGTGTTCGCTTTTGCACAAATTCGGGAAATTAGTTCAGGCAATCAGGAGTGCCAAAGAAATCGTCTTATGGATGTTAAGTGTAGGTTTAAGTGTTTTTATATATAAAGATTCCAAATTTTTAAGTTCTTCATCTGTAAAAGCATTTTGAAGAATGGAGAATTTTTGAAGAGATATAGGGTGCTTCTTGAGGTCATAGCGATCTTTGACAGCTAAATTCTCTGGTTGAGAGATGGGAAGATTAGTTCAAAAGGAAATGTCCATGTGTTTGAAGGCTTGCATCTTTAGTTTTGTAAAGTTTGACCTACATAGTCGACGTTGCAGTCGGCACATTTATATTTGTAAACGATGTGTGACCTCAAGTTCATGGGGATGCTTCCTTTAATCTTAAAGAAACTGCCAACTGAGTTGTTGTTAATAAAAAACATAAGAAACTTGCATTGTGGAAAGTTTGTGTTAACGATATTTTTAATCTGAAAGTGAAGATCATTGAAATGTAGGGAAGCCAGGCGTAAACAGGAAGTTTAGGAACATTCTATGCAGTAGTTTTAGGGCGATAAGTGTTATCGAGAAACGAATAAACAAGTTTATCAAAAAGGTTAGAGGGATAAAGATTAAAGCTAGAAAATTTACGGCGAAAGGTGATTTCTTCATGGAAAAACTTCCAATCAGAACAAATAACAAAGGCTTGTATATGCTGGGCCTTAGGCCCGCAATTTTATGAATAAAGGAGATAGAAATAAAGAAATTAGTCCTAAGTAAAGTATTAATGGGCTTGCGATAAATAGAAGTAGAAAGCCCACTAATGTTTTACTTGGAACTAATTTCTTTAGTTCTATCTCCTTTAATCATAATTGTAATAATACGAAGCGTTTACGATAGAATGAATTTTAGTATTTTCTTGCTTTTAATTTAGACCGTTTTCGTTTTTGTCCTTGCTTGTGCTTACGCTCGATAAGAAATGCTCACCCAGTTTTAAGCAAGAATTTCCTGTTTAAAAGACCGCGATTTCGTGCTAGGCTTACTTTTGTTTTTAAACATTTGGAATCAGCTGTTGTGATAGAGCACGTGGTTTTGGAATAAACCGAAATAAAAAATAACAATTGTTTTTTTATATTACAAATAATTGATCAACTATTTGTGATGGTTTATCCATTTGGAAGAAATTAGATTTAAAGAGGATTCAATGAATGAAACATTTATCAATTCAGACGGGGCCTACCACGCCGCCATCTTGTTTGTTTACATTTTTTCGTAAGAACGTGCTTAAATCCGGCAAGCACGGGAAATAGTAACACAGAATTAGGAAAAAATTTTACGTTTGGTGAGCATTTCTTTCGATTTTTTGGTAAGTTTGAGAAAACGAACGCAAACTGAGCATTTTTACGTCTCGTAAGCACAGATGCAAAAACGAAAACGGCTTATATATATATATATATATATATATATATATATATATATATATATATATATATATATATATATATATATATATATATATATATATATATATATATATATATATATATTTACAGATGTCACCACCACTCACGAGCAGAGCCCTATTCAGGGAGGGAGTGTTGCACGCCAAAATTTCATTCACTAGCGCAAATTACGCAGATGAGCACAGACGCAGGCTTTAAAGTGAGGGAGATTAAATTCAGCAGGAAACACAGAAGATGGAAGAGAGTTCCACAGAACAGAGGTGGCAGGAAAGAAGGAAGCACCGCAGCGAACTAGCCTGGAGTTACCAATATCTACACAAAACTCGTGCGCAGACACAGCACCCCTTTTGCTACGAGGTCGTCGTAAAGGTGGTAGTACGCTAGTGGTAAGTTCCCTAGAAACACCTGCCGCTGCGGTACCTAAAGAAAAGAGACAAAGCACCAACATCGCGCCGCAAAGATAGAGGGTCAAGTGAACTGGAAAGTACAGGACAGATTATAAGCCTTTTGGCCTTTAACTCGACCCTGTCCAAAAGCCGGGTGAATTCAGAGCCCCACCCAGATATGAGAACAGTACTCCATACAAGGACGGATGAGACCCTTGTATAGCTAGAGTAACTGAGAAGAGGAAAAAAAGTCTCACAGTCTAAACAGAACTCCCAGTTTCTTTGAGGCCGCCCTAGCAACCGTTGTGATGTGAGATTTCCAAGACATTTTTTTGTTTATGTTAAGGCCAAGGATGTTTATATTGTCAACAGGAGAGACAAGAGAATCGTCGAAAGAGATAGGAAAGTTAGAAGGTGTTTTAGAGAGGGAGATTTGTAGAAGCTGGGTTTTTAAAGAATTGAATTTCACAAGGTTGAGACGACCCCACTCGGAAATTTTGTCCAGATCAGCGAGAATAGAATCGGAAAGATTAAGACGAGAGTCAATTCTAGAAGTAAAAGAAGGAGCAGAATTGAAATGAGTTGAAGAATGAAGGGTCAAGTCATCGGCATATGAGTGGATAGAGTTAGATGTGCAGGTGAGAAGATCATTAATGAAAAGTAGGAATAAAGTAGGAGATAAGACAGAACCCTGAGGAACACCACTATTGACAGAAAAAGAAGAAGTCGCTCCATCAACCACAGCCGATATTGAGGGACTTGAAAGAAAGCTAGACATAAGTAAGCAAAGAGAAGGAGGAAACCCAAAGGAGGGGAGCTTAGAGAGCAGTGACGCGTGCCATACCCGGTCAAATGCTTTGGATATTTCAAGCGCCAAGACGAAGTCTCCCCGTAGTTCCTAAGAGCGGAAAACCATAAATCGGTTAAATAGGAAAGTATATCGCCAGTAGACCTTGAACGCCGAAAGCCGTACTGGCGATTGGAAGGAAGAGAATGAGATTCCAGATGATCTAAGACATGAGAGTTGAGAAAGGTTTCAAAGATTTTAGATAGAATACAAGTGAGAGCTATAGGACGATAGTTAGAAGGATCAGAGCGGCTTCCTTTTTTCGGAATAGATTGGACATGTGCGTGCTTCCAACACTGAGGGAAAGTGCTAGTATTGAGACATAGAGAATTAGTTTAACGAGGGGCGGGGTCAGCACTTAAGCACATTCCCTCAAAACTCGGGGAGGAATGCCATCCGAGCCACCTGCCTTCCTAACGTTCATAGATCTCAGAAGCCCATGTACCCGATCAAATGTAATCACAGGCAAAGACATAGGACGCCTGAGAGAGGAGGAGGAATGAGGAATGCCAGTGAAACGTGCAGGGTTGAGTTAGAGGAAAATAAGGGAGGCTGAAGAGATTGACTTTTTATAATTTTATATATATATATATATATATATATATATATATATATATATATATATATATATATATATATATATATATATATATAATTTTTAAAACTATTTTATTTTATTTTTAAACGTGATGAATCGCTAATCCACTAGCCACATTTAAACGATAGTTGCTCGCGAGCTACGGCCTGGGTACCGCCGCAGTGTAGAGAATATTATGGTTTCGTTAACCAGTACTTCGATAGTAACAGTATATATATATATATATATATATATATATATATATATATATATATATATATATATATATATATATATATATATATATATATATATATATATATATATATATATTTTAGACCATATTTATAGGAGTAAAAGTATCGGTATCTGTATCGGGTATAGGCAAAAATTTCGGCTTTATTGAAAAAATTGTGAGTACTTGTATCGGTATCGGTATCGGACTAAAATTTTGGTATTGGTGCAACACTAATATATATATATATATATATATATATATATATATATATATATATATATATATATATATATATATATATATATATATATATATATATATAAGAATTAATGTAGTTCGCGCATTTAGAAAGGCGTTTTGGGGATTTCAACTGACCAATGAAATTTCACCTTTAAAGTTACCAAGTGCCAATTTAGTTAATTACTAATGTCAAGTTTTTGTTTCACATAAAAAATTGAATTGATATTTTAAAATGTTAAATACTCCAAGGTTAAAATCGAAGAGATGTCAGATGTAGAGGGGGGTTTTACGGCTCGTATGAAGGGTTCCCCAGGGGACTCCTATATCAATCCGTAACCTCCCTAGCTAACTATTCAATCGCTTTGCTCTTAAAAACTTTTAAGAATGCAGACGCCTATATATATATATATATATATATATATATATATATATATATAGAGAGATATATATATATATATATATATATATATATATATATATATATATATATATATATATATATTCAAAAATAAGTATACATTTTCAATATATAAATAAATTTTATGATCTTCATTTTTCTCAAATGAAAGAAAATTTACAGGGTTCCAACGTTTCTTCCACTGTTCATGCCAGTACCGGAAGTTATTTTCCTGAAGTGTGTTTAGTTCACGTGTTACAGTATTTTTTATGTTTTTCATCGTCCCAAAATGATGACCCTTCAACTTCATTTTCAACTTAGGGAAGAGGTAGAAATCGCACGGGGCTAGATCTGGGCTGAATTTAGGATGTGGAAGTACTTAAATGTTTTTCTTCACCAGAAATTCTATAATTGAGAGTGCAGTGTGAGATGGCGCGTTATCGTGGTGCAGCACCCAATCGCCTGCAATGTCTGTTCTGATTCGCTGAACACGTTTTCGAAGTCGTTCCAAGACACTTTTGTCAAAGACGTGACTAACTGTCTGTCCTGAAGGTACAAATTCCTTGTGCACAATAACACGGCTGTCGGAAAAAACAATAATCTGATTTTTCACCTTGGACTTGCTCATACGTGCTTTCTTCGGAAGAGGGGAATTTTTGTGTGCCATTCCGAACCACACTCAAAAACCCATGAATCATCGCCTGTTATAACCTTATGCATAAAAATTGAGATCCATTTCGAGTCTTTCAAGTAAATCTTGACAAATTTTGACCCTGTTCGCTTTCTGCTCCACAGACAAGTCTTTCGGCACTAGTTTTGCACAAATTTTTGCGCATGTGCAAATGGTTCGTTTAAATTCTACATTTTTATCCAAACCAGTTTCATCTGCAGTCACTCTCACACTGAACGGGCGATCTCTCTCTCCATCACAGCTCTAATAACTTCCACATTTTCATCGTTTGTAGACGAGATTGGTCTTCCACAATTTCTCGGCCCTCTTTGAAAGCTTTGTGACACTTAAAAACCATAATTCTCGATAGAGTGGCATCCCCATAAGCTTCATTTAAAGAAGCAAATGTCTCAGTGGCAGACTTATTACGTTTCACACAGAATTCGATAGCGTACCGCTGTTGAATATTTACCTGCATCGCAAAAACGCAAC
>JABUQX010030820.1:37500-55767 GCA_015478945.1 Trachelipus rathkii
AATGACAGTCGGTACGGTTAAGGCGGAATGTATAGTGGGGGAGTGTGTTGGGAATCGACCGGCTGGGAGACCGAAGAAAAAGTGGATTGAATCAGTAAAGAACTGTGAGTTTGGCAGAGGCGCAGAAAAAGATGCATAATTAGAAGTGAATGGCGGGGTTTGTGAAGGGTTCATGGTTGTGGCCACCTGGGATAGCGGGGATAAACCTTACAGTTGACGATTGCCATAGTAGGGTGCGTTTCGCTGCCCGGAAGCTCTAGTTGGATTTCTGACTGCGGACGAGTCCTCACTTAATGGGTTGGGGGGGGGGGGGGGGGGAAAGGCTGGGCTTTCTTTTCGACTTGTGCCATATTCTTCTACTACTTCTCTTTTCTGATGCATGTCACGCACCTTACTCCTAGGCTATATTGGAGAAAAAAAGGATGATGATGATATATATACTTTATTACTTTCATTTCTCAATTATCTGTATGTGATGCCAATCATAATTTATATATAATATATATATATATATATATATATATATATATATATATATATATATATATATATATATATATATATATATATTATAATATATATAGTATATAGAGTATATATATAAATTATATATATATTATAAAAGACTAACATCAGAAAGATTACATAGAATTTTTTTTTTACATTTCTTTATAGTTAAAGGAAAGTTCATTAGAGATTCCGGTTCCGGCCGGAACTGAAAATTTTAGTTCCGGTACACCCCTAATATATAACTTTCTGATACTCATACATTCCATATTATAGCATCATAGAATACATTTTAATGAACTTTCCTACTTCGACATTCCTAAATCAACCTTTGATGTTATGGTTCAACTTTGTAGCTAGTCAGTTGCTAGTACAAACAGGGATGTATGGAAGCTCTGATGTCTTAGTTGAGGAATCTTTACAACAACGCAAATGGCTACGAAAGGATCTCTTGAGATAAAATCCTGCACATCCGGCGCACTTAACATGAGGACCTTCTTTACTAACCCTTTCCACAAACTTTAATTTGCCAGTAGCTTTTAAGCTTTCTTCATTAGCCTTCTCAATTGCTCTTTTTCTCAATGATTGGAAGGCACGTTTTCTTCTTTCTTTTGGAAGTTTAAAGGCATTCACAACCTCAGGCTCCGATCTGTGTTTCGTTGAAAAATGACGTATTAATTTTGTTTGTTGAATCCCGCAAAATAGACATGGCCGTTTGCAATTATCGATTAGATGTTTTGGATATGGCCGTTTACGATTGCCGATTAAATGTTTTTGCTTAGTTTTTTTTTTAAATCCAGATACGTTAGGTTCTGAAATATAATAATAATAATAATAATAATAATAATAATAATAATAATAATAATAATAATAATAATAAAAAATTTATTATAAAATACAGTAGCGAAATTAAGTGCTCGAACTCCCCCGCAAAAACGATTCGATGTTTCCTTTATATATATATATATATATATATATATATATATATATATATATATATATATTATATATAAATATATATTATGATTATATATATATATATATATAATATATATTATATTATAACTACTATAATATATATATATATATATATATATATGCTATTATTTTAATTCGGGCATGCTATCGGCTCCGTGTGTGTGCACCATATTTAAAATATTTTTTACTTTTAACAGCTTGCATCACCTCTTCATTTCACCACTCACTGTTAACATTCTTACTCCTTACTATAGCACATTCACACACTTCTTTTGCACTGCTAACAACCACTTCCAGATTTGTTCACATTTAACTGATTTAATTGCGAGCCCTCTTGAAAAATACTTGTTCCTTGAATTTGCATGAAGCTAAACTATAAATTCTACCTTTACTTATTTCCTTAGCACCTTCCTCTCCATCCAAGCCTCCACTAACTTAATTTTCCATAAAACAACATAATGATCCAATAATCCTATTCCTAACCCTCTTACTGATTTAACACCCAACACATACTTCAACATTTTTTCTTCACCAACACAAAATCAATCAAACTTTTCACTTCGATACAATCTTTACCTACACTAACTCTAGCATACTTATTAATACTCTTGTGTTTAAAGAAAGTATTACTTACACATATAATTCTCTCTCCTTACAGAAATCAATCACCTTCCTACCATTCAAATTTTCTCCCGACATCCCAAAGCCACCTGTTATACCATCCCTCTTCTGATCACCTATCCAACCATTTAGATCACCCATTCAATCGATCTGAAGTTCCTACTCACCCCATCCAAAGCATCATTCAGATTATACCAGAAAATCGCACTCGTCAACATTACCCTCACATGGACCATATGTAATTCCTTGACCTTTCCAAACTTAAATTTAATGATTAGAATTCTAGTACTCACACACACAAAATCTACCATAGCTCTGTACCATATATATATATATATATATATCTATATACAAAGGTAGATCGAGCAGAGGTCAGCAGGTGAGGTGGCCGTGTCGCTTCCTAGAGTAAATCACCTGGACCTCTCCTCTGGAAGGGGGTTATATAGCATGAGCGAACACTCCCTTACTGTTAAATGCAACGCGAAAATACGGATAGAACGTGTGTTTTGTTTTTCGCGCATCATTGGAACTTATTCTAGGCACGCAAGCATGATCATTCACTCTCTGCCTAATTACTATTTTTTTCTAACGTTTTTTAAAGCCTAATTGGCAAATTATTGATGTTCATTTATTGCCAACAACCAAGGTATGTATTGTGAAGTGATGTGGTGTATTAATTGCATTATGAATAAAATCAATTGTCTATGCTTTGTTAAGAGCGAGTAGGCCCGCAAAGCAGCAACAAAATGCGGTAGCTAGGCCTGGGCAGAAGAGAACTCGTTGATTACAAAATTTTTCTAGTATTTTTTTACGATATGTAATTAGCTGTAATATAATAACTAGAATCATGTTTTTTTTTTTGTTTTTTTGTTTTTGTTTTTGAAAACCTTCAGGGGGCCATGTCACCAATATATGGTGACAGTCCTTTTTACACGGTTTTCCGTAATTAAATTAATTTTTTTTAATTTACTAAGTGTAAATAGCAATACCAAACATGTTTTATACCAAAAAAACAGTTTCTACATGTTCAACTGAACTGTGAAAACCATGTTTGTGTTGTTAATTTTTTAAAATATTTTAGGAGCCATGTCACCAGTATTTGGTGACATCTTTTTTTTTTATAAAAAATTACAAAATTGCATATTTTTTCAAGAAATTACTAAAATGCATATTTTTTTCCTATTTCCAGGAAATGTTGAATATATTATTATATATAATAATAAAAAATAAATAATTGATATAAAAAATAAAATGAGCCCAAAAAAAGTTCAAGAGGGAAAAAATCCCTTACAAAACATGAAGTCGCTACTGCCCTTGAAGCTAGCTTCACCAGTAACGAAGAATTTTATGATGACTCCGATTTAGAAATGATGAAATAGATGCTAACTTCTTTCTTGAATCAGATATTGATGAAGGAGACCCTGATCCATTTGTTGGATTTAGTGACGAGGAGGCGGATCAACAACTAGACATGGCTTTGGAAGCAATAACAATTGAAGAAAATAGGGAGAATGCAATGGAAATAGATGATGCACCTCAAGATACAGGTTCCCCCAACTGGTCTGAGTTCAGAGGTAGACAAAAATCTTTCCCTTCACAGGAAAGACTGGGTTGCTAAAATCTCTACCACAAGACATAAAACCACATGAGATAATCTCTCTCATCATAGATGATGAAGTCCTTGACCTTCTAACTAAACAAACCAATTTATATGCAGAAGAGATAACAACATCTAGAATAGTGAATGAATCCTTGTCCAAGTATTCTCATAGTAGGAATCAGCCAAGTACCTTCTAACACACACCAATCGAATCCCCGCACCTTATAACATAGGAGTAGACACTAATATTAGGTGTATTCTATGACGTATGATACACCATTGCTAGAAATGTTAGAAAAAGGGGAGCGGGGTACTAACTCATAGAAAGAACCATCCTAACACCTTCTAATATACACCAATCAACTCGCCATACATTATAACATAGGGATAGACACCAATATTAGGTGTATTCTATGATGTAGGATATGTCATGCTAGAAAAGGGGGTGGAGTACTAACTCATAGAAGGAAGCATCCTAGCACATTCTAATATACACCAATCGATCCCAATACCTTATAACAGGGATA
This sequence comes from Trachelipus rathkii, assembly GCA_015478945.1. Lineage (NCBI taxonomy): Eukaryota > Metazoa > Arthropoda > Malacostraca > Isopoda > Trachelipodidae > Trachelipus > Trachelipus rathkii. The sequence continues at coordinate 41,734 of JABUQX010030820.1, forward strand.
GACACTAATATTAGGTGTATTCTATGACAGGACAAGACATAAAACCACATGAGATAATCTCTCTCATCATAGATGATGAAGTCCTTGACCTTCTAACTAAACAAACCAATTTATATGCAGAAGAGATAACAACATCTAGAATAGTGAATGAATCCTTGTCCAAGTATTCTCATAGTAGGAATCAGCCAAGTACCTTCTAACACACACCAATCGAATCCTCGCACCTTATAACATAGGAGTAGACACTAATATTAGGTGTATTCTATGACGTATGATACACCATTGCTAGAAATGTTAGAAAAAGGGGAGCGGGGTACTAACTCATAGAAAGAACCATCCTAACACCTTCTAATATACACCAATCAACTCGCCATACATTAATAAGCATAGGGATAGAACGACCCCAATATTAGGGTATTCATATGATGTAGGATATTCATGCTAAGAAAAAGGGGTGGACAGTACTAACTCATAGAAGGGAAGCATCCTAGCACATTCTAATAGTACACCAATCGATCCCAATACCTTATAACAGGGATAGACACTAATATTATGCGGCTATTCTATGACAAAGTCTCTGTATAACCGTGCTGAGAAGTGCTAGAACAGTAGATAATAAACACTGATTTACATGGTTTCATTCAAACTTTACCCCTCAGATTTCTACATTAACAAAAAAAATATGAACTTCTGGGGAGCCACGCGAGTTAACCCAAAATATTCCCCGTGCGCCAGCTATCTTAATTCACCTTTAATAATGTATAGAGTGTCACCAAACACAGTTGACATGGCTTGGTTCTGAAAAAACACTGTCACACAATGTATGTATTGTGAAGTGATATGGTGTATTAATTGCATTATGAATAATATTAATTGGCTATACTGTGTTAAGAGCGAGTAGGCCCGCAAAGCAGCAACAAAATGCGGTAGCTAGGCCTGGGCAGAACAGAAACTTGAATTCTGAATACGCCAGCCTTGGGTAGGCCTAGAGTCTCCATGCCAAAAATTAGTATAAATGTATATATTGTATGTATGTTTATCGTTTGTAATTTTTTAATTAAAAGAAAGAATAATTTTGTTCCCACTTTATGTTTTTAATTTTACATTACAAATATTTTATTATTTGTATTAAATTTGATAATAAATTGAAAACAATGTTTGCTTAAACTTGTAAAGTTTATGATGATAAGAGAGTATTTGTAGCATTATTTTTATGGGCTAATTATTACCCAATACTAAAAGGTACCTATTTTCAATTATGTAACATTCCTCTATGCAAGTACATGTTGTGTAGGATCTTTTTCCTACATAATATGTGCTAACATAGAAGAACGCCGAATTGTAATTGCCCTGTTCTAATGATTATATATATATATATGAACAGGGGTCTAATTCCTTACTGATGTAGATAGTACGTAAGAAAATAAAAAGAATAAAACCCAAAAGCCTATCTTTCATATTCCTAAAAAGCTTTCTATACATAGACACTAGCTTCAGTGGTGACTCCCTTAGTGAAGACTGGATCCACGGATATGATCCCAGAACACCCTCAAGAAGACAGAAAATATATTATTTCGGTCATAAAATTATTATTATTACTGTTCTTTATTATTTTTGTATTCCATGTATAACTTTTAACGGGTATAACGCCCCATATTTTATGTGTTCGTTTTTTTCCCCCCTCTCTCTCTCTCTCTTTTTGTCAGCTTCCTCAAATTTCACGGCTGCAGCAGGGCAGGACTGTTCTCAATCATCAAGATACAACTGGACCAGTTCCTTACGGGTATTACGGTACCACAGCAGCACAAAGTATTTTTGTTTTTATTACTACTACTATTACTAGCATGGTATAGCCGCATTCTTGTGTGCCGTGGAGATCCCTGTACAGTCACTAAAAAAAAAATTGTATTCTTAATATTATACTAATTTAGCATTTTACTGGGCCATATTTTAATATTGATATAGTTTATTTTAGTATATAGTCTTGCGCTTAAGGTATATTTAGCGTTTTTTTAATCATATTTTTCTACACGCACTTCCACCTCTTTTCCTTCTTTTCTTCCCTTTTCTCTCTTTTCTCCTGCTCACCCCGGGATGCCAGACGAAAATTCTACGTCGCGGAACATACACTTCCAACCATTCTTCATTAAACAGCCTGAACTATGGTTAGAGTTGGCAGACGCAGTGCTCCTGGCTGTCCAGGATGAGAAGGAGAGATTTTCGAGAGTTTTGTATGCTCTCCCTGAATCTTGCCTTCTCAAAATCCGGGATGGTCTAGAGGCAACTGCCACTTCCACAACCCTTTACACTCCTCTCAAGGAGTTGATTATCTCCCGCTTAGCTCCAACCAGAGAGGATCAATTGGAAACTCTGCTTAGAGGCATCTCACTGGGCGATCAAAAACCCTCGGAGCTGATGGTAAGGATGCCGAGTTTGTTGGGCGGCACTCCATCTTCACGGGAAGAGAAAATAATTCGCACTCTCTTCCTCCAGAAGATGCCCGCCGAGCATCACAGTGTCTTGCAGTCGTTGAATCCGGCGTTTCCCTCACTGAGAGTGCCGCTAGAGCAGACAGAGTTTTGCGCCCTCTGGCAGCTGCTTCAGTTCCCAACGCCTGCGCTGTTTCCTCTTTATCTCCTGCTTCTTCTACTCTCGCTCCCCCGCAAACAGGTGAGGCCCACACCCAACAATTGTATCTCTGCTTAGAGGCATCTCACTGGCCACTCACAACCTTTCTACTTTCATGCTTTCGATGCTTCGTTATACGTCCTTCTTCTTCTTCAACTCTCGAGGCAAGCATGGCTGAGGTCAAATCTGCCCTTCTATCACTTACTACTGCTATTAATAAATAACACTTTTTGCTCCCGCGATCGCTCTTCTTCCAACCATCGTCCTTCTCGAGGTCATCATTCCCCTTCGGCCTCTTCTTCACGCCAGCGACAGTATCCTCATGGGTACTGTTACTACCATCATACTTATGGTTTGGATGCGAAGAAATGCGCTCCCCCCTGTTCTTACCAGCAGGGAAACTCGTCCGCCAGCCCGTCGCAGGAGCAACGGGAGATGCTGGCCCTCTTTCTTCTTCTTCTCCTTCCACTGCACAGGGATGTTCTTCGTATCTACGACCACTCCACTAACCTTTCTTTTTTGATCGATTCTGGCGCTAGCCTATCTTTATTCCCAAGAGACCCTTCTCAGGACCCCGCTATCCCTCTTTCTGGCGGTCACCTTTACGCCGCAAATGGTTCTTTTATTGCGGTTTATGGAGAGCGTTTGTGCAGGCTAGATCATTCTCTTCGCCGTCAATTTCCATGGGTTTTTCTCGTTGCTGATGTGATACAGCCGATTCTCGATGCAGATTTCTTGTCACATTTTAATCTGATGGTGGACTTTCGTAATCAACGTCTCGTTGACGGTACTACTTCTCTCACTTCTTCCGGTACTATTATTTCTTCTGCACTAATAGGGTATTTCTGCTATTGCTCCACCTTCTTCTTCGGTTGTCTCTCCATTTCTTAACCTCCTGCAGAAGGACTTACCTACTTTATTGCATCCATGCTCTTCAGATACCTCACTTAAACATTTTGTCGAGCATCCTATTGAGACCATAGGCCCGCCCACTTTTGCACGAGCACGTCGTCTTCCACCAGAAAAACTCAAGGTCGCCAAGGCAGAGTTTGATCACATGTTGCAGCTTGGCATTGTGCGCACCTCTAGTTGTTGTTGGTGTTCTCCACTTCACATGGTCCCTAAAGGCACTACGGGGAATTGGAGACCCTGTGGTGATTTTATGGCCTTGAATTCGGTCAACTCCAGATAGGTATCCGGTTCCTCATATACAATCCTTTACTTCCCATCTGGCCGGAAACACTATCTTTTCTAAGCTGGACTTAATTCGGGCCTACCACCAGATACCCGTAGCTCCGGAAGACATCTCCAAGACAGCTGTGATCACTCCTTTTGGCCTCTTCGAGTATACGAGGATGCCTTTCGGTTTGAGGAATGCAGCTCAATCGTTCCAGAGATTCATTGATTCTGTTCTTTGTGGTCTCCCGTTTGCCTGGGCTTATTTAGATGATCTTCTCGTCGCTTCCTCCTCCATGAAGAACATGAAGATCACTTACGTGCCGTTTTTGGTAGGTTGAACGACGCTGGCATACGTTTCAATCAAACCAAGTGCGTATTCGGTGCGTCTTCTCTTACTCTTTTGGGTCACACGGTCTCTGCTGAGGGAATTTTCCCTCTTGTCGACCGTGTTGACGCTATCCGCGCCTTTCCTCTTCCTCAGAATCAAAAACAGCTTCGCCAATATCTGGGGATGACTAAATTTCACCATCGGTTCCTGCCCTCAGCTGTTGCTCTTTTAGACCCGCTTACTGCTCTCATACGACCTAAAAAGGGGGGGCAGTTCCACAAAGGTAGACCAGTCTGCTCAAACACGGTCTGCTTTTGAGGTTTCAAAAGAGGCCTTTGCCTCTGCCACCCTTCTCGTTCATCCTCAAGACTCTGCACCTACAAGAGTGCAAGTGGATGCCTCTGATTTCGCTGTCGGCGCTGTGCTTCAACAATTTCAAAATGGCGTTTGGTGTCATTTTGCTTTCTTTTCGCGCAAGCTTCAACCTGCTGAAACACGGTATAGTGCTTTCGGCAGGGAGTTGCTTGCCATGTATCTTGCTGTTCACCACTTCAGGTACTTCTTGGAAGGTTGGGAGTTTCCTACTCTGACCGACCACAAACCTAGTACTTTCGCTATGGTTTTTCGCCATGAAAGGCACTCTCCCCGTGAAGCCCGGCATCTTGAATATGTTTCACAGTTTACAACTGACAAACGTCACATCTCCGGAATAGTCATTTCACCGAGGATGCACTTTCCCGGATGTAAATTAACACTCTTTCTCCCATTCCTGACGCTGATTTTGAAGCCATGGCGACGTGTCAGGAGCAAGACCATATCGATCTCCAACAGGACTCTTCTCTACAGCTGCAGTGGCTCAATCTCCATGGCTTTGAGAAGACTTCTGTGCGACATATCAACAGGCAACCTTCGTCCTTTCGTTCCTACTTCCTGTCGAAATGCGGTCTTCCTTAACCTCCATTCGCTCTCATATTCTGGCATCGAGGCTTCATGCAAACTGGTGACAACTCGTTTTGTGTGGCCTAAAGTCAATGCCGACGTGGCGAATTGGACTCGCGCTTGTTTGTCTTGCCAACGTTCTAAGGTGCAAACTCATACTAAAGCTTCCTTAGGCACCTTCTTGCCTCCTGGGGAACGCTTTGAGAGGATTCACATTGACATTGTTGGACCTCTTTCTCCTTCTCATGGCAAGCGATACATCCTTACCTGTATCGATAGGTTCACTCGCTGGACGGAAGCTAGTTCCTTTCTTGTTGTACTGCGGAATCTAGTCGCTAAAGCTTCTTGCTCCCATAACTGATCTCTCTCGGTTGGCATATCCTCTCTCATGTTCACGACGGATCAAGGGCGTGTTTTTGAAACCTTTCTTTGGAAAGATTTGATGCGCTTGCTTGGTTCTGAGAGGATCCACACAACCAGCTTCCATCACCCACAATGGGATTTGCGATGAGGTTCCACACGCCAGCTTAAAGATTTTACTGCTGGCACTCCGCAACCAGAAACTGGGATTGGAAGCTTTCCTTTGGTTATGTGGTATACGCCCACTGCCGTTAAGGAAGATCTTCAGTGTTCAGCTTGGACCGAACTCGTTTATGGCCTCTATCTTCTTCCCTTGCCTGATTTGAGTTCTTTTCGTCAATCTTTTCCGGCTTCTTCTACTGCTGATCCTTACTTTGTATCTCACCCGACTTGTTAGACGCTGTGCCCTCTCCTGGAGACCTACTCCGACCCGACAACACAAGGTGCACTCCTTCATCCCGAAAGATCTTTCTTCTTGTACGCGTGTCCTTGTGAGGCATGACTCGCACCGTTCAGCACTCCAACCCAAGTACGATGGTCCTTTTCCTGTAGTACTTCGGAAGGAGAAGTTCTTTACCATCCAACGTCCCACACGCACAAAGGTCATCTCGATCGATCGTCTCAAACCTGCTTACTTTGAAGCGAATCCTCCCGAGGTCCCGGATTCGGACTTGTTCCCTAAAGCAATTCCGTTTCCCTTGGCAGCCCAACCTTCTTTCCCTATACCTGTCTCTCCACCTCCTTCTTTTTCTTCAGACTCTCCTCCTCTCTTCCCTGATCCACTTCCTTTTCCTCCACCTCCTCCTCCTCAACAATCACCTTCCTCACCACCTGCTCCAACTCTGGCTGAGACGAGTAACGCCTTCGACCCACCAGCTCCGACTCCATTCCTAACTGCACGTCCCATTACTCGTTCTCAAACACACGCTCATGCTTCCAATGCTCCGACTCCGACTCCAGCTTCCCGCCCTTCCCATCGTCCTTCATTGTTGCCGTCTGCGTCCAGAGGTAGATCGAGCAGAGGTCGGCAGGTGAGGTGGCCGCGTCGCTTCCTAGAGTAAATCACCTGGACCTCTCCTCTGGAAGGGGGTTATGTAGCATGAGCGAACACTCCCTTACTGTTATATGCAACGCGAAAATAAGGATAGCGCGTGTGTTTTGTTTTTCGCGCATCATTGGAACTTATTCTAAGCACGCAAGCATGATCATTCACTCTCTGCCTAATTACTATTTTTTTCTAACGTTTTTTAAAGCCTAATTGGCAAATTATTGCTGTTCATTTATTGCCAACAACCAAGGTATGTATTGTGAAGTGATGTGGTGTATTAATTGCATTATGAATAAAATCAATTGTCTATGCTGTGTTAAGAGCGAGTAGGCCCGCAAAGCAGCAACAAAATGCGGTAGCTAGGCATGGGCAGAACAGAACGCGTTGAGTGCAAAATTTTCCTAGTATTTTTGCGATATGTAATTAGCTGTAATATAATAACTAGAAGCATGTTTTTTTTTGTGTAATACAGTATTTCCCAGGATTTCCAAATTTTTTTAAGAGATTTGCGAGAAATGGATCAAATTCACTTAATAACTATTAAAGATCTCAAATAATTTCCGTTGTATGGGGATCCAAGGGTTTCGCTGTCACCACGAAATGGAAGTCCTTGGGATGCCAAAAATTTTAAAACTGCGACAATTCTTGTAGGTTTTTCCAATAATCTTCTTCATTTTTATATTGAGACAGCAAGTCTGTATCTACTCTACCAACAGTTTTACTTCGTGCGAGATAAGTCATCATCGATTGTCTATGTACTGAGATATTTTCGTGCTTTAAAATGATGTGATTAATATGTTTCCAGTTATTGCATCCACTAGGTGAGCATAAGTTTATATTAGAAGGTTTGAATAAACAGCATGAAAAACAAAATATAGATTTCTTCGGTGGCAATATAACAACCATTTTCTTTCAACGCTTTCATTATTCTTTAACTTACGCTGAAATAGTGATTTAATGAAATTCCTAGTTGTTGATCTACCATCTGCTTCTTTGTAAGTTCTGCAAGCTTCGGAGAAATCACAATCTTTATTTTGGAAAAATTCAGTCCCCCTGCTAATCCAAAATTCACGTATTTTTTCCGTAAACATTTCATTAAAATAATCGCCAGGATCATGTAAATAGTTATCTGGGGTTGAATACTGTTGCTGCTCGGGTAAAACAGCTGTCGGTGAAGTAGGTATATACCAATTCAAAGGGTGGATTCACTTTCTGTACATATGGATCCATTGATTTCATTTTCTGCTTGGAAAATGGGTCGAAACAGCTGAATTTGCCCCTCAGTTGTTGGTGGTGTGGCTTCTTTGACAAATTAATTTTAGATCGATGCTCACAGAAGTCCTAGAAGATATCAGAAAGTTTATGATTAAAAAACTCCCTCTCATACTCATGTAAACAGTAAAACAAACATTTACAAAAAAATTATAAAAAAATCAATAAAAATAACATCAAAATAGGTTCCTTATAGTTTAAGGGTATGGTTCAATTTTGGTAATTTTTGTATAATGTCTTTTGGATGTGCAGCTTTCTTCCTCTTCTCTGAACCACTAGGATATGATCGTTTCGATATATTTTAATTAAATATTTTCTTGTTTGAACAAGAAGAGGTTTCTATTTAAAAACTGAAAAGCTGAAAGATTGAAAATAATTGGTTGGGCTGCTGTCGCAAGGGCGAAGAGGCCCCATGGATCGAGGGGCCCTGGCCTTGTGGTAAGTATGAATGTCAGGTATGTATATTTTTTGTTTTTGTCTCATATTTATTTACTTTAATATGTTTTTTTGGTATGATTGTAGAATGAAAGGCGAGTGAGTGGGAGTGGTGGGTGTTCAGACGACATCCGATAATTGCTATCCTTTCACCTCCTGTTTCTTCAGTTTCGTTTACCTTCCATTCTGACTTTTCTGTCGGCCGCGGTCGTCTGGCATTCACTACTATTGTGAAAGTGAATGATTGTGTTTTTTAGTGTTTAAATTACGTCTCGTTCTTCTTTTTTTTTTAATAGGAATTAATATTTGATTTTTTTGTATTATAAATTCTGCGGTGAGTAAAGATTTTGGTGAAGATTTGTTTGTGTATTGGTTTTCTGGTTTCTGGAAAAGACTTTTCGTATTGGTGTATTGGTAGAAGTCTCTAAGGGTTCGTGGGAAACTCGGATGAAATAGGAATCGGTGTGCAACAGCAGGTTTGGGTAAACCTATTATTATTATTATTATTATTATTATTATTATTATTATTATTATTATTATTATTATTATTATTATTAAAAAAATTATTATTATTATTATTATTATTATTATTATTATTATTATTATTATTATTATTATGTTTATATATTTTAGAAATTGTTATAACCCTAATCATATTTTATTCATATTACCTTTCTTGGTTCCTACGATTAAGAGTTTCTATTATCGGGGTCAAGGTCCACCCCAGTAGTTTAAAGTATCTCCCTTGGATGTGGGATAAGAAAGAAAAAGACAAAACAAAAATACGGCAACGACACCTACCATACTGTAGGACGTAACAAAAATTTCCATATTTTGTGTTTGCACCCTTAATTCTATCGCTAAGATTAATATGAGATTATCTAAATAAATGGGTTGCTTTGATAGTACCTGATTTTTATTTTGAATATTATAGCTTAATATTTCCTTTATTTTTAATATAGACTTCAATGACCATGAATGGATTAGTTACTTCAATGAAATATTTTTCTTTAAATTTTTTTCCAATCATCTCTCTAAGCGCGGACACTGCAGCGCAGCAGCCAGAACATCTACAAAATCCTGCGCAGAGGATGTGTGGAATCAAAATCTTTACATTAGAAACAAATTAATTGACCGCCACAAATGTATGGGAGAAGAAAGAATAATTAATATTTAGGTTTTAGGATTTACAACAGGCGTATGATAGAGTTAATAGGAAGCTTTATGGCAAGGTATTAGTGAATAATATGAGTATGTTGGGTGGGAGTCCTTCTGAATGGAATTCAAAAGTATGTATGACGAATAGTGAAGCGATGTGTAAGAATAAATGGTGTCAATGTGATTGGTTTAGGATTAATTAGCGGAGTGAGACAGGGTTTTGTTATGTCTCCTTGGTTATTCAATTTCATATGGATGGGGTCATATTGAAAGAATTTGAAGGTGGGATGCAGGAAAAAGGGGGACAAAACAATGGGTGTTAGAATGATGAGAATGGAGATGAGAGTGGAGGGTGCCCTTACCTATTATATGCGGATGATTTGGTTTTGTTGTGGTGAATCTGAAGAGAGTTGAGAGGATGGTAGAGGGATTTGGCTGGCAGGGTATGTAAAAGAGGGGTTTGAAAGTTAAATGTAGATAAGAGTACAGGTATGGTTGTGAGTGAGGACAGTCCTCAGTGTGAAGTTGTGTTAGATGGCGAGCAGCTGGAGCAAGTGTCTGAGTTAAATATTTAAGGTATGTTTTGGATGAGAGGGAACGGATGATGCAAGTGTAGTAGGAAAAGTTCGTGAATGGCAGGAAGGTTGCTGTTGCAATTAAATCGTTGCTGAATGTAAAAAGGACTAAGTCTGAGTGCGCTAGAGTCTTACATGAGGGTATGTATGTTGTTACCAGTGTTATTGAATAGTTAGTGAGACTATGGCTGGAATAAGAAGATTTAGATCTAAAGTTCACTTGTGTTCTGATGGACCAATCTTTAGGGCATGCTAGTGTGTGAAAAGAATTAATTAAAATGAGGATATTGAACGTATTTAGAAGCTGATGTTCCTGCTGAAGAAAGGGTAAAAGAAAATAATGAAAGTATGTTGAGATGGTTTGGTTCATGTGGAAAGGATGGACGATAGTCTTGGTTGGTTAAGCGGAATGTATAGTGGTGAGTGTTGTGGGAATCCGATCCAGGCTGGGAGACCGAAGAGAAGTGGAATTGAGTCGGTGAAACGAATGTCTGAAGGAGGAGAAATGTGAGTTTGGCAGAGGCGAGAATAAAGGTGCATGATAGGAGAGAATGGCGGGGTTTTTATGGGGGCATGGTTGTGGCCCACCTGGGCCAAGGGATGAACCCTTACATTGACGATTTACCATAGTGAAGGTCCGTCGCCGGTCCCCATGAAGCTCTAGGTTGGATTTTCTGTCTGTGACGTAGTTTTTCACTAATTAATGGTATACAGAGGGGGTGTATTTTAATTATTATTAATCTATTTGGTGATAAATTAAGTATTAATTAGGTATTTACGCTTTGGAATTATACTCTCAGTACCGTGCTTCTCTTGCTTACTCTCGATTTTGCTTTGTTAGTTCGTTTTCTTTTTTTCTCATACTTTCTTCGATTATTTCACTGTTTTTAGAACAATAATGTGTGTGTTGACAGTTAAGAAAGAAAGAATATTAGAAACCCGAATAAGATAGAGTTTTGATAAAGTAATTTAGTATCAGTATAAGCGGTAATATACTATATATATTGTACTCACAATAAAAATTAAATAGTGTTATATATACACCTTAAATAACATAATCATAATTAATTATAGAAAATAATAAATAATAAATATATATAATAATAAGTATGTATACATATATTTATATATATATATATATAGTGATAAATACTTAATAAATAATTAATTAATATAAATAAATATTATAATGAATTTGATAGGTATATATATATATAATACTAAATAAGGTAGTATATTATTATCACCAGGGTCACCCACATTCTTCATCTCGGAAACAGATGAGTTAATATTTGTGAAAGGAAAGTGAAGTAGCATGCAACTATGATAATCAAGAAAAGTAGGTGAGTAAGATAAAATATGGATGCAATGGTTGAAAAGAAAGTACAGTCCCTTGCTGAGTTAAGCAATCAATAAACAAGGTATAAAGGAGGCGGATAAGTCCTCTCTTATATACAACTTAATTTATGATGAGACACTCGTCGCAAGGCGACAGAAAAAAAGTCTATACACGCCTCAGAGCTTCATGGACGCGGACTGACCCATTGGACTAGTATCTCGTCAATGATGAACGGCCTGTTACCCCGCTTCTCGAAGCACCACGCCGTGGGCCACACCATACTAAACCTCACACCAACAACCCACAGACCATTCACTTTCATGCAACTATAATACTCATGTCGTCTCTCTATACCAAGACAATGCAGCAGTCATCTGACGATCTGGAATACGAGACTAAAGATTTCAGAATATCAATATCCATCTTTTCTCGGTCTCTCGATCAACTGGTCTCATTTCCCGAGACACACTCCTCCACCACTAATATATATCGGCGCGCTTTAACCTAACCGGTATATTCAAATATCAATACAACTTATACCACATTGAAACTCAAAAAACCATCTCAAATAATGAATAAACTTTATTTTTTATCATTACAATTAAATTAATTAATATGATTATATTAATATTACTACTACTACTATATAATATATAATAACATTTCTATTATACTATATATATTAATATTATATACTTTATATAAACTTTATATAATAATATAACTATAGTTTATTGGTTACTAAATATATATATATAATATATATATATAATTATTTATTTATTTATAGCCCTATATTTCATATTAATTGATTATATTTAATTGTATTTATAATAATATACTCATATTAACCTACTATATTATAATATAAAAATATACTATATAATATAAATATATATTATATATATATTATAAATATAACGTATTCAGGTATATTAATAAGTAAATATAAGTTAAGTTATATGGTAGAATCTAAATTATATACTGTTTATAAAAATGAAAAAATAATAATATTATAAAAAATATCTTATTTATATGTAGTCTAAATATAATATATATATATAATTACATATTACTATATATATATAGGTATTAATAATAAGATTTATATATATATATTATATTATTATATATATATATAGTAATATATACTATATATTGTAAAATAAATAATAATTATGTAAAATTAAGTATATATAGTATATTATGTGAGTGAGTGTCTTGGGGCATATAAGAAAAGGTAAGGTGAAGAAAAAAATATTATGTATAATAATATAAATAATAATTAATATATTGTAAATATATTATAAATATAATTATATATATATATATAATATAATAATATATATAATATGTGTAGTTCTATAGTAGTTTATATATTAAAAATATTCATAATATAACGTTTATAAAAATATTATGTATTATTATTTAGTATGTATGTATATATATATTAAATTATATTAATAAATATTAATATATATTTAATATAGTATAAATATATATTATACTATTAGATATAATATTAAACTTTATTTATATATATTTATATATTAAAATGATTTATTATATTTAATTGTTATTTAATGATTAAACTTTGGAAATTATATTAAATTTATCATATATAAATAATTAGCGTCTTAAGTAGTATCCGGACGGTATATAGGTTATTGTACTAACTTGGACAAAACTAGATGAAGGGGCTAAATTCCTATATAATATATATAGTGATATCACAATCTTTATATAATTTATATTTATATATAATATGTTTGTATTTGTTATATGTATATATATAATATAAATATAAAATATATAATAATTGTGATATATATATTAGGTTATATATATATATATATATATTTATATATATATATTATATATATATAGTATATAATTTAATATATTATAGTGTTGTTGTAGTAGGAAAGTTGTGAATGCAGGAAGGTGGCTGGGTGCAATTAAAATCGTTGGTTGAATGTACATAGAAGGACTAAGTTGAATGTGTTGCTGTTGTGCTACGGTAAGAGTTACCTTACATTGTGATGAGATAGGTAATGTGTTTTTGAATGTGTGGAGTTGCTTAGTAGTAGGTTGCAGGAATTTATTGTCATTTAAGAACCTTCCAAGAAGTATTAGATTCTAAAGTTAAATTGTTGTTCAGATGGGACAATCCCTTGTTTATCGTCCCGAATAAAATGTATATGGGTGTAGTGTGATATGGTGGTGATAAGAATTGCATTTAATAATTGATTGTGATAATTTCTTTCTAGATTGACACGTTTAAATTAGGAATAGAGGTTTCAGGTGAATCAATCTTTTTTGGGTAGAAAGGGTAAATGAGGAGACATAAATGAAAATGTATTGTATGTGATGTGAATATTGTGAAATATATTAGTTGATTCACCTCTTATGGTAAATATAGTAATTGTATAATATTTGATTATGATCGGTTGTGATTATAGTGCGGATGTATAGTTTTGAAGCGAAGGTGTTCTTTATTTATTGCGTATTACTTGCCAAATTGCGTATTTTCCACCGTGCCTTATATCTCACAGGCCGTAGTGTGGGTAACCGGCTGGTTATGTAGATTTTCCGAGTTATGAAGTGAGAATATGTGTGGATTTGAATTTGTCAGATTATACATACTTAATGTATTACTAGAGTGATGATGAATATATTAAAATGAGTTTGTGGATGAGAGGCATCGCAGAAGTGAGTGAGAGGTTCGGTTTTTTTATAACATGTGAGGAATGACGGTGCCATACATCTTCTT
>JABUQX010030821.1:0-15000 GCA_015478945.1 Trachelipus rathkii
TGAGTGTTGTAGGTAAGGTATATGCTGGTATTTTGGTCGAAAGAGTGGGTCGAGTGACTGAAGGACTGATTGGTGAAGAACAAGGGCGTTTAGGAGTGGTAGAGGATGTGTGGGATCAAATCTTTACATTGAACCACTTTGAGAAAATTGAGAGAGAGAAGAATAATTGTATTTAAGTTTTAATGGATTTGCAACACGGCGTATGATATTGTTCATAAGAGCTTTTTTTTCCTGGTTAAGGTATCAATTTTGTTGTTTAACTTTGTCTGAATGGAATCAAAAGTTGTTTGAGTGTTCTTTAAGCATGGAAAGAACTTATGGTGTAAACTTGCATTCCGGTTTTAGGATTATAGATATTTTGTGAGTTTTCGGATTATGAATCTTGGTAATTCAATTTTTATTTGGATGGGGTTATGAAAGAATTCGAGGTGGGGATGGCAGGAAATGGTGTTAGAATGATGGGGAGAATGGAGATGAGTAGGGTGCCCTACCTATCTATATGCGGATGATTTGGTGTTGTGTGGCGAATCTGAGAGAGTTTTGAGAGGATTAGTAGAGAGGTTGGGTGTGTGAAAGGGAGGGGTTTGAAAGTAAATGACTGTAGATTAGAGTAAGTTATCGGTTGTGAGTGAGGACAAGTCCTCAGTCGTTTACGTTATGTTAGATGGCTGGGGCAGCTGAACAAGTGTCTGAGTTAAATATTTAGGGTATGTGGTTGGATGAGAAGGGAACGGGATGATGGCGAGTGTAGTAAGTTGTGAATGGGTAGGAAGTTTGCTGGTGCAATTAAATCGTTGGGTGAATGTAAGGGACTAAGTCTTGAGTGTGCTAGGGGTCTTACATGAGGGTATGTTGTTACCTGTGTTATTGTATAAGTAGTGAGAATATGGTCTTGGAATAAGATAGATATAAATCTAAGTTTTCAATGTGTCAAGGTTGACAATCTTAGGGGCATGCTAGGTGTGAGAAGAAATTGATAAAATGAGGAATGAACGTATTAGAGTAATGTTGTGTGGGGTGTGAAGAAAGGGGTAATGAGAGAATAAATTAAGTCATGTTGATGATGGTTTGGTTCCATGTGGAGATGAATGGTAAGTGCCGGTTTTGTTGGGTTTAGCCCGGATTATTATAGGTGGCGAGTGTGCTTGGAACGAACGGTGTTTCTTGAAGGAGATCTCATAGAGAAAGTGGATTGGAATCGTGACGTAAATGTCTGTAAGTGAGAGAAATGGTGTAGTTTGGAAGAGGCGTAATTGAATAAAGGTGGCATAAATTAGGAGTGAATGAGCGGGGTTTTTGTATGGGGGCATGTAATTGTGGCCTTTCATGGGCGCTAAGGGGATGAAACCCTTACAATTGAGGCATTTACGGCGATAGTGGAGGTCGTTCGTGTCTCCATGAAGCTCCCTTGGTGGATTTTCTTTCGTGGTGACGAGTTCTCTCTAATTATGGTCAGGAGGGGTCGGTATAGGCTGACACATCCACAACTTTTATAACATCTATTTCCTCACTAGCTTTTACTTTACTCGTATCATTCTCAATACTATCACTATCTTCAAGTTCACTACTTGTACTTATCTCCGACTTCGCTTTCACCTTTGCTTCTGACACATAACATGACCCCATCTCGATAATCACCATATCTTTTCTCTTTTATACTTGCTTTCGTGAACCTTACATCACATATATCTTTTCAATTTCTATTACTTATTTATACCCTAAGAAGGCTCATGCATGCCTCGAAATTATGATGTATGTTTTTGCTCACCTATCCCCTATTTTTGGGGAATAAAGGGTAGCTGATGATGATGATGAATATATCATGTTTTCAGAAACGTAAGGTTTAATTACTCTCCCTTTACTCCATGTTGGGTAAAATTTGTAACTTAACAGGGACCTTGTGTTCTTGTTTGCCGGCGTTGCATTTTTTGATGTAGTATTGCGACTTGGTTGGACTTCGTATCTTTATTGGATTTTCTAGTATCAAGCGGTTTTTTGTATAATGTGTTTTTGATTTTACAGTAATTCAAGTAAATAAATATATTTTTCTCCAGTTTTTCCTTCAGCAAATAATTGAAAGAATATAATGGCTGATACTCACAACAATGACACTGCTGATCCAAAGGCCGTATCAGACCTCATGGATAATGATTTAAAACTTTCCAATGCTTTAGTGTCGATCTCAACCTTGGAAAAATTAAAAGATTGCTTAGAAAAAAATAAAGAAAAAATGCATAAGCAAGTAGTGTATCAACAAACCCCTGATTATATCCGTAATAGTTATTCACCTCAGAGACCCAGAGGAATAAAATTATTACAAAGAAATGATGTAATAAGTCCTAGAAAAAGATTTCATAATACCTCCCATGCTCCTAGTACTGCAGGAGTCCCCAGAAACTATAATGTCCCTTTGTATCCCCAGAATACACATCATCCGTATCCAGCTGACCCTCAATTGCAGTATCATTTAAATTTAATAAATGAAATCATTAGTCTCTTAAATCGATTGGCCTTAAGTTTACAAAACGCATGAATCAGTAATTCAGTATATCCTACACATAATAAATTTCAATTTCACAGTAGGAATTATAACTATTCCCCTAGGTATCAATGTAGCTCTTCTCCTAAATCAGAAAATAGTAGATATTATTATGGAAAAAACTTTAGTAATTTGCAGTCTTTGAATGGTACCTCAGCCTTTTGCCCTAGTAGTTCTGATTGCACGAATGTCCCACGTATGAATGTTACTCATCGAAAGGATATAATATGTGAATATTGTGCTAAGATGGGCCATTGTATGAATGAATGCTACAAATACCTCAGTATTTGTAGTTATTGTAAAAAAGGAGGTCATAAAATAGCTGAATGCAGAGTTCGTAAGACCCCTTTGTTGTCCCCTCAGAATAGTCGTAGTTCTAGGATAGTTTGTCTGTTTTGTAAAGAATCGCATCCTGGTGTAAATTGTTTAGATAGGACCCAGAAACAGGATGAGGAAAATGATACTCCTTCTTCCCGTAATGATATTCATTCACTTTCTCCTCGTCCTCCTCGACAATTTGTGAAATCATGTGAGTGGTGTAGCTTATCTCATTTGGAAGGTAAATGTCTGGGTGTTGTTGTTGAAAAACTCAATCAGTTTCCCTCCACGGTAATAAATAAGCCAGTGGAGAAACCTAAACAGTCTCCATCTATAGTACTAAGTAACTCAGAGGAGAAAACCATTCAGTCTCCATACACAGCAGTACTAAATAACTCTGTAGAAAAATTATTCAGTCTCCCCCCACAGAAGTACAGAAACTGGTGGAGAAACCTATATCAGATGAATCTCCAGTTCTCAGTGTTCAAAGTATAAATGAATCAGTTAGTAGTAATGAAAGTCTGTACCTTCTAAATGCCATCAATCCCAGTGTTCAAAGTACAAACGAGTCAATAGCAATGAAAGTCATTTTCTTCTTAATGCCTTCGATCCCATTGTGAAAGATATAAGTGAATTAGTTACTTATGATGAAAGTCAGTACCCTTTAAAGGAATATTTCCTGCTGAATAAATATATGTCAAAAACCTCCTCCGTCCAAACTGTCGAAAATATTTCCTCAGAATATAAATTTCCTTTGTTCCTCTTGTTAAAAATTGGAGATAAATTACCGTTGAAAAATAACTCTTGGTCCAATGTAGAAGATAAACCCATCTCAATTCCAGCCCCGGTACCGATACTTGAATCTAGATTGCATACTGTACAAGTAGATTGTGATAAAAGGAAACCTGGCTCGTTAATAGTTCCCATCGCTGTTAAACCTAATAGTCACAATTACTATGGTTGCTTTGTCGACAGTGGAGCTGGAGCTAGTTTGATAAGTAGAGAATTTGTTTCCATCCATTTCCCTAGGAATCAAAGAAGTTATTGGATTGCATCGTAATCAGACTGTACCTGTTGACCATTATGTAGAAATGAAATTGTTCTTTCCCAAAACTAATTTTGTCACAAAACCAGTAATTTTTGTTTTACTTCCTTCTGAATTCCTACCTGAATTAATAGTGTTAGGAGCTGTTGCTCTGAGAGAAAATGATTTGCTGCCCTATTTATCTACTATGGAGTTAGTACGTAGAGTAGGTTCTAGGATGGAACCTGTATCAGTGGATCCAATAACCTTAACCTACCCATCTTATCAATATAGAGGTAATCATTCCTTTGCATGGTCCTCTTAAAATAAAATATGAAACAAATCCCTGAGATTATATAATACTTTTATATAATAAAAATTTATTTTTGCCGCTGAATGTAATTATGGCATATCTCTTATCTAGTTTCCTTTCCTTTCCTTTTCTTGTCTCTCTTATTACTGTCTTTTTGGCTTAAAAAGGGGAGCCGGAAGGAAAGGGGGAGTTGGAATATATATAATTAAATATAACTGAAATATAATATTGCATAATTTTAATATTATACTTTAATAGGCCCTATATTAATAAGTTATCCACACTTTGGATAACTTATCCTTAGATAACTTACGCAGTGTCTAGTATCCATGGAGCCATGAGTAAAAATTTCTTAATATATATATGAATTTTCCTTTATAGTTTTATTAATTAATCATAACAGTAATCTTTAGTTTGTTTTATTCAAGGTTACAGATTTTTTTGTTAGTTCAAATATTTTGTAATTGTGTCTAATGCATAAAATGTTTTTCAGCTAAGCTAATGTGTGTGTTATAACCTCGTATTTACATTCACAGCACACAAACAATTTAAAACACAAGCATAATTTATAGACCTTTGACAGTGTTGGTTTTAAGTGTTGGTGATTGTTCATAAATGCCTCAGTTAGTTTTTTTTTTTAAAAGTAATATAATTGGAACATGGAGTGAGTACGAGTGGAAAGTTATTGAAAACGTCACATCCAGGGTTATATTACTCAAGAGCAGTAAGTTTAATGTCCCCTGATGTGCTGCAGTTTAATTGTAACAGAACCTTAGAGGAAAAAACCACCCCACAGTACGTATGACCCTCCATAAAATATATTATAATTGAAAATTTAAGTTTGAGAGGCTTGACATTGTCCAAAGTATAACTGAAAAATAAAATGTGTCATTTTTGAACTCAGTATTTTGTAAGTAATGTCAGTGTAAAGATTCGATGAAGAAATTGTGATGAAATTGTATTAGTATTTAGATTATTTATTGTAGTAAATCCCTCGATTTAACCGCCCTTCTCTAGACCAAAATACTTTGTTGGTCTCCCAACCCCAGTACCCCATAGTTCTTAGAAATTGTTATTTTTTTTAGTTCGAGAGTCCTCACGAACCTTCTACTATTTCTGAACTCACCCCCTGTTTCGTTGTTAATGTTAAAGATCCAACATTTTGGAAATAACTTTAAAATATTGGGTGTGGGGAGTGGCTTAGAACTTAGTGGGTGGGAGAATGAGTCGGGTGGGAGTAAAGACCCTCAATATTAGCCTGGAATTTGTGCTTCTAAGTACTTGTTTGAATTTTAATGTTACGTCAATTGGTAAAAAGGCTATTAATAAGTAGATAGTATAAAATAGGTAGGAGAGTAATGTTTTTTGTTAAAGTTGGATTTGTGATAAGTTATTCGGTCATATTTACAATAGTCATATGTGCCAAATTCACGTGTTTTATTTCATGACTTTTTTGAGTAATTACAATTTGATGGAAGATATGTTCACATTCTAATGATAGCTTATATCTACTCTTTATATGTGATGACACTTTATGAATTTCTGATAATAATTATATTATCAAGATGTTGACTATTGTTATTGTTTCTAGTTCTTCACCTTTACTTTTAGTTCTTAAAAAGACAGTGTTCTTAATATTTATTATAGTTGTCCTTTTTTCAAATTTCTCTGGTTGTCTTTTTCTCCCTATTCTTAATAATTAAATAAAAAGTGGTTATTTGCAATTATAATGGAATTTGATTTTAATAATAATCAATAACGGTGTTAGAGAAATAGGTTATGTAGATTAAATAATAGCAAGCGAAAGAAATATACCTTCATTCAATTTTCCTCAGTTGCTATATAGAGTCGGAGCCGTGGAATCTCCATAGGTTGTCCTCCAGTTACGTGAGCTGCCAGACATAGTGTTGACGTCCATTATGAGTATGCAGTGATACATGTGACAGTCGTCATGGTAAGTTGTCTAGAGAGAGATGAAAGGATCCTAAGGAGTGAAGGTGTAGTGTCTTATAGTTATTGTATATGAGGAAAAATTTATGAATGTAAGGTAAATATGACGAAATAATATACGAGACTAGACGAAAACTTAACCTACTTAATGTTTATTAGTTTTCCCAGGGTGTTAATAGCTCTGGGTTTTGATTGTGACTAAACCTTGTCTACAGATTCTGAAGATTCTTCATATGTGGGATTTCTTGTTATGTGAGAGAAAAAAAAAAAACAGAACCTTCCTCTGATTTTTGTGATTGAAACAGTTTTCTATCTTAGGCTGTCAATTGTAAGCCAGAATCAAGACCATTTCTATTTTAGGGTCCAGTCTGGCCGAGTGAAATGTTTGTATCTTTTGTGAAGTCTTAGTGTAAACAGAAGTACTTTCATCATTCAGATCTTGTTCTTTGTGGTGATTTAATTCTTAGTGACAATGACACTTACCAGAATTAATAGTGATTGAATAGAAAAGTTAAGTTGTCCGATTATATGACAAACATTATGAACTATATCGTTGAGATAGTGATCCAGCGTCGTATTTATTTATATTATAAAATTGGCTATTAATTGTAGTTTTAAGGTTCCCTATTTTTCATACACCTCGTTACTCTCGAACTTACCAACTTACAAGTTATTATTATATATTTGTGTGAGTGGAAACTTCCCAGTACAACAACCCCCGGATAATTTACCAAACTTTGGGTAAATTCTCCCCTCCTATAGGTTAAGAATAAATGTTTCAATATATTGTATATATAGATTTAGGATATAATACATAGGGTTAAGTATCATTCATTAAACATAAAACAACAAAGGTTTATCACTCATATACACCCCTGATAATTTATTAACTTTCATATATCATATAATTTTACCTCGATGAACCAATATCACTTATACCATGCACACCGGTAAATGTAACTACAAGGTTCTGCGGCGAGAGACCCCCTTTAGGCAACGCCTAGGCTCCTCCTGAGGGAAAAAGGAAATTGAAGACTTGTTTTCTCTCAGCCTCCTACCCTTACTCCGCATCAGGTAAAATATTGAATATTGTGGGGTGTTTGCTAAATAAGATGATAATTTCCGATTTATTAAATACTTAATAATAAGTGGAACCGCTACTGGTATGTTAAGTGGTATATAAATATTTAATATATATATATATATATATATATATATAATATACTATATAGTTTATATATATATTATATATATAATATAGTTAATATATAATTATATATATATATGATATAATATATATATATAGTATTAATTAATTTATAATTAGGAATTACTATAATCCGTAGGATAAAGGTCATCCTTATTTCTAGACAATTCTATACAAATATCGGTGATTATCCTGGAATTATCTCACCTTAATAATATATAATATATATTTTATTATTATATACTATTTATATAATATTATAATAATATATATATGATATATATATATTAATATATATATATATAATAATATTATATATTTAATTTATTATAGTTTATATATTATATATATATTATATTTATATATATTCGGAGAATATTCTAGTTTTGATCTAAATATTTTTCTAGAAAAAATTTGACTCTAAGTTCAAATAAATTTCTAAGAATTCAAAAAAGTTAAGTTAAGGTTTTTTTAAGAAAATTTATCTTTAGTGGCAGCTTCTTGAACTTACCCATTTCCTAAACTTAACCAAACTTAAAACTTTAGAGCTTGAAAACTTGATCAACTTTAAGAACCTGGTCGAAATATTTTTGAATTGAAAATTTTTTCCATATTATATTTAGATCAAAAATCAAAATTAAAACTATAATTTATGATATATACCAACTATTTATTAATATATATGGTATATATATAATACAGTAAAAATCCTAATTATATATTGTATATATTAGGAAATAGGTTATTAGGTGTTTGAGAATGATTATCTTAGAATAGCATATAATTTATAGGAAAAGTGTATAGTAATAACAAATATAAGTTATTAATTATGATATATAGTATAATATATTAACTTAATAAGGAGAGTGGGGGTATGAGTAAGATTAGAGTGTGCGGAATTTGTATGCAGATTTTTTTGAAGTGTTCCCATCCACACTACCCTCCAAAAACATTTTCATCATAACTGATCAACATCCGCCTAATTCCGAATATATTCTCAAGCAATTCCCATTATTCTCATTCTTATACCTTGTCGCGATCGTAGTTGTTTTAATGGATGGCTAGTGAGATTGAATGGCGTGGTGGTGATCGTCTGGTCGGGAAAGCGAAGGAGGAAAGACACACTTTTATGTTTATTACAAAAATAGAAAGAGGAAAAAAAAAACACAATGTATTTTGTTAAATGTCGACGTCGACAACTATCAAACAAAATAAACATGCAATATGGACAAATATAAGAAAATAAAACAATAGTAAATAAAATGTTTACAAAAAACAAAAAAAGAAGAGATATATAACAAAATCAACAATATATAATAAAAATCACAGGATGATTCGCTCGCTACAATATATAAAAAAAATATTGTAACAATTACCTTATATGTAAATATACCCTCCCATTTACAAAGATATAAGCCCCTTGGCCAGAATTTTCAAATGAATTGGGAGATTTCAGTTCTCTTCTCCAGGACAAGAATACAATCACTATTTTAAGAATTACAGGAAATGATCCCCCTCTTGAAAATCCACTTAGGAAATACGAATTTATCCTTCCCTGTTGTTTACGGTGGAGGGAAAGAATCAGTACTCCTCCTCTGGAAGAAGAATTGATCTTTCCTGTTGTTAACAGAGGAAGGAAGGAATTAAGTAATCCTCCTCTGAAAGCAGAATCCAGTGCTATCAAAAAAACTGGACGGTGTATAGTCCAGTTTTTTTTTCTGCTATACAAACTGAAAAAAAACCTGCCCATAAGCATTCATTTAAACAAAAAGCAATAATAATATTTCGTAATTGCTGATACTAATATTAATTGTATTAAAGTACAATACCGGACATAATAATCAAAATCCAAAATCTTGGTTAACGATATAAAATTAATTAATTATTTAATTATAATAATATATATAATAAATAATAATAATAATAATAATCAATATTAATTTATTGAATATATAATAATATTAACTATTCAATATAAACTTATATAAAATTCAAGTTCAATTCAACTAATTTTATTCAATACGAGACAGTAGCACCCCATTTAAGCCCCTACATAAAAAAGGACATAATTTTTTTACTATATTATTGCTTTTCAAAATATTTTAACAAATTTCAATGTTATAAATCAATTATAATAACCAAAGTAATTCTCTAATATGTGTGGGTTCTACCTAGTTAGCAAACATCAGTTGTTTGTCCTCTTGAATATCTCTTGTAAATCATTTAATAATGATAGTTGATTCTTAAAAAGAATTAACTAATATATAATTATATATAATAACTATTAAAAATAATCATAATATAATAATAATAATAACCATTAATAATAATAATAATAATAATTATAATAATATATAATAATAGATAATAATAATAGATAATACTTACTACTACTACTTCTACTACTAGCTGACTGGGACTAATAAATAACTAAATGAATATAATTTGTTAATAAAAATAAAAGTTATTAATAGTAAAACAATTTAGCTTTTCCCTTGTGTAAGACCCCCAGTCAAGGAAACAACTGAACGAAACATATTACAAGTCGTACTCTAATAATGATAATTGTATTAATAGACAAGTCATCACATAACTGCAGTGACAGTAGTATCTGTATGAACGAAATTAATAACACCACTACTACTACTATTACTACTACTACTACTACTAGTTACTACTAATAATTAATAATTAATAATAATAATAATAATGATAATAATCGAAATCCTTAATAATAATGGTAAATGATAAAGGAAATAATTAATATATTAACAGTAATAATAATAGTATTAAGTAATAAATATAAAATAATGAGTATAATAATAATAAGTAATATAATAATAATAATAATAAGAAATATAAATGGTTAGTAAGACAACAAGAACAGCAACTACTACTACTACTCTACTAACTACTCTACTAATAATAATATAATAATATAATAATAATAATATATAATAATAAAAATAATAAGTAAAATAGCATAACATTATTATTATTATAATATAATAATAGATAAAATAATAAATAATAAGATAATGATAAAAATAATAATAATAATAATACTGATAATAGTGGGTCTAAAAATAATTAAAACCATAATAATAATAATAATAATAATAATAATAATAATAATAATAATAATAATAATAATAAAATAGATAATCAAGAATAATAGTTATAAATAATACATTAATAATAATAATTAATAACTAATGTAATATAATATAATAATAGTAAATAATAGTAATAATAATAATAATAATAATAATAATAATAATAATAATAATAATAATACCTCAAATACAAAAATAGTCAGTCTTGACAATTTCAAACCTTCATCAAAAACCGTCCAAGGTGAAATATATAAATTCCTATAGGAAAAGAAAAGAAAATATGTAATAAAACATTTAAAATAAAAAAAAAAAACAACTATCACTCACTTTCACAAAAGAGTAGTGAATGCCAGACGACTGCGTGAAAAGAAAAAGTCAGAATGAAAGGTAATAAACTGAAGGAACAGGAGGTGAAGGGATAGCAAGTTTTCCGATGTCGTCAGAAACCCACCCACTCGCCACATCACTCTACCTTGGCATTCCACAATCATACCAAAAACATAAATTATATAAATATAAATAAATATGTGACAAACAAAAAATAATAAAAATACCTGGACTCATACTTACTACAGCGATTCCAGAAGAGCATCCTATTGCCTTGTAAGTCCCCATTCATCCTCCTTCCAAACTGTTCATTTACCTCTTTTTTTCCTCCTATGTATGCACCTTTTAATATTCCTTTTTTCCTCCTTATATAATACCAAACATCTTTCTTTTGAGACCTCATCATTGGCTCTTAGTACATTTAACCACGCTTCTTTTTTTACTTTTACTCTCTTTCATCACCTCTTCATTCCACCAATCACTGTTAACAATCTTACTTCCTACTTTAGCACATCCACATATTTCTTTTGCACTACTAACAATCGCTTCCTTCATTTGCTTCCAGATTTGTTCAGTTTCATCTTGTTCACTTAACTTCTCACTCTTATTTCTACCCACTTCCTTCCTTATCACCTTACTCTCCATCCAAGCCTCCACTATCTTAATTTTACATAGAACAACATAATGATCTGATAATCCCGTTCCTAACCCCTTCATTGATTTAACACCCAACACATACTCTAACATTTTTTTCTTTACCAACACAAAATCAATCATACTTTTCACTTCGATACCATCTCTACCTACATCATCTAGTATACTTATGAATACTCTTGTGTTTAAAGAAAGTATTATTAACACACATACCTCTCTCCTCACAGAAATTAATCACCTTCCTACCATTTTCATTTTCTTCCGACACCCCAAAGCAACCTGTTATATCTTCCCTTTTTTTGATCAACTTACCAACCATTTGGGTCACCCAACACAATCAATCTGAAGCTCCTACTCACCCCATCCTTAACATTGTAAAGGTGAATGAAGAAAGAAGAGATTTAGAAAAATTCCCCACCCAGAAAAAGACCTAACACAATTGAAAATTAATCTATAAATAATAAAGAGAACAAGTGTATAGTAAACTAACCTTGTTCTTCTAAGGCGGTGCCATAACTGAACGGAGGCTGTAGCTGCATTTTTACTCAGAGGGGGAACATTGGGGTTTACTCTAATTGTAGATCCAGTTTGGTGGACAACACTGATCTGTTGACTACTGTCAATCAGTAGGTCTAGCTATTGCGATATTGCTTTTTGTATATGAATGTTTCAAGGGGTAAATGAAGAGCAAGGGAATATTTACAATTTAATTTAAGAATTCTATTATTATTAAGGTGGTGACTACGTGTAGCCTCATCAATGAATTAATTATATAAATTTATCGGGACTAAGTGTAGCCTCATTAGACGTTAATGGACTAATTCTATAAATTTATTGGGACTCATTAATGATTACAATTTAAGATTCAAGGGAAGTTTTAAGAAAACTAAATCGTAAGTATTTTTCCTTGTCAACTTTCTATGATTCAACTGTGATGGTGACTTGAACCTGTGAGATTGAGAAAGAGGGAGTCTGTTCAACTTAAGAAATCGGAACAGCTGAACAATATGAGTTTTGGAGTGTGTAAAATGGTGACAGATGCTAAATTCTAAAATATAAATTTATTGAACTTGGTTTTATGGTAATCCTCTTCAAAGTTGTTTGCTGTTTCAAAATTAGATTCTTCTAAATTGAGGATCAATAACAAAGATCACAAATAGGACATCAAAATAGGAACTCCAAAATAGGGGACAAAAATAGGAATCCAAAATAAGACTTGAAATTAAGAACCTAGAAGAAAAATGTACGTGGCATTATTCCTTTTATTATTATTCTGATGAATGATAAAATAATTAACTATAATAAATAAAAATAATATGGAGGAGCAAAGATATAAATGTTAATTAATGTATTCCACATACCCTATTGTAGACAATGCTATTGACTTAGGGTCTTCTTTTGTAATTCAGGTGCTGATGGAATTGATAAGCAATCTGAAATACAGCACAGCAGTTATCAGTCACCAGTGCTTGATATGTATGAATATATTAATACATATAAAGTATTGGGACATTATAACATATTAACACCATAAGACAGAGATTAGATACGAGGGTATTATGAACCTGCTTGTACTATGACAATAACAGTCCTATAGATTGTGTTGAAGTTTACTGGCAGAATCAATTTAATGAGAGCTGTAAACTGTTATTAACTTTGAGGTTATCTTGATTCTTTAAATACACCCCTAACCTGTGAGTGCTCAAAAAGATAATAACTCCACAACATATACATAATAAATAATAAAGTTTTTAACACATAAGGGTGATGTAACACACCCTTATAACATCATTCAGATTATCACAGAAAATCGCTCTCTTCAACATTACCCTCAGATGGACCATATGTCACAACCACACATAACTTGACCTTTTCAAACTTGAATTTAACCTATATATATATATATATAATATATAGTACTATGTTGAAGTTATACTATATATATTATATTATATATATATATATATATATTATAGTAATATTATTAGATAGCCTATATTATTTAAAAGTGTTTGACTCCAGGAGCGCAAATCAATAATTAATGTGCATTGTTATTTTAAATAAATTTACAGAACAAATATAGTATGTATAGTCTAACCAAATTCACCGAATTCATAACCTAATCATTAAGATATACCTAACCTAACCTAAACCAAAATTAACCTATAATTAAACCTAACCTAATATTGACGGAGTCAACCACTTATAAATGTCATTATATATATATTATATAGAAGTATATATATATATATATATATATATATATATATATATATATATATATATATATATAACAATAAAAGATATATATTTTTTATTAATATTATATATACACACAGTATATAGTCCTCTGTGTGAAGTTATGTTAGATGGTGAGCAGCTGGAACAAGTGTCTGAGTTTAAATATTTAGGATATATGATTGGATGTTAAGGGAAGGATGATGCAGAGTGTAGTAGGAAAGTTGTGAATGGCAGGAAGGTCGCTGGTGCAATTAAATCCTTGGTGGATGTAAAGGGACTAAGTCTTCACTGCTATAGGGTCTTGCATCTTACATGAGGGTATGTTGTTACCTGTGTTAATGTATAGTAGTGAGACTATGGTCTGGAATAAGAGGTATAGTTCTAAAGTACAATGTGTTCAGATGGACAATCTTGGGGGGGGGGGGTGCTAGGTGTGAGAAGAATTGGTAAAATGAGGAATGAACGTATTAGAGAGCTGTGTGGTGTTTTAATGGTGAGTGGGGAAATGGGATACTAAAATTTAGAAATAATGTGTGGGGAAATGTTGTGTGTGCAACGGCTGCCCGACAGGTCCTTCAAACTTAAGCTCCACCTACTCTCTTTCAATAAAAAGTAAATAATATAAAAACTTACTGTTAAATTTTCTGGCCTTTGCAACCGGCCAGATCAAGATGAGTGGTCTCCCTGAAGGTACAATGCTTTTGAGCTCCTGAATCCTCCTTCTATGATCCTTGATTTTGTTAATTGTTGTTTCCACAATATACCCCGAATTTTATTCTATTTTTCACAGATTGCCAACTGTTAACCCTTTTATTTAAATTCAGTCTTACTTTTCTTTGAGTTACCACCTATCTATACCTTCTATAATTCAATCCTCTGCTTGTTTTCAAATGTCAGTTTTATTTTCTATTTCAATTATCCCTATTCTCAGGGCTGTTGACAAACCTATACTTTTTAAAGTTTATTATGACAATGTACAAAAATTAATTTTAATGATTTTATTTACAAGAATACCCTATTCAGTATAATTAACCCCTAATCATGTCCTATCTTTTCCTCAACTATTATGTTTCTGGAATCCACTACCACCTTATCTTTCTTCTTCTTTACCGGTCTGAGATCTTATTCTACTACTTAATCTATATCATGCCTAAGGTTGCGTGCTTCAGGCGGGAGAAAAAAGTGGACAAGGGAGATGTGCATGGGTGTTAAGTAGATATTAGAATATTTTGTGCAATGGGGTGTTAAGTGAAAGATGAAAAAGACAGAAGTGCAGATTAAGCGTACATTAAACAAAGCTCTTACAAAATT
>JABUQX010030821.1:20000-25000 GCA_015478945.1 Trachelipus rathkii
AAACAGTGGTAAACAGAGAATAGATAAGAAAGAACACTTACCAACTTTTAGAAGATCCCAGAACTCCTGAGAATGTCAAGCTTATGAAAGTAATAAATTCCTTGTTCTTAAAATAAGATTTCCTTTTGTTATTAGTTACTCCTGGTAACTATTGATTTGAAGCTTATACATTTATATATAAACAATATGCACAGTACTATACGATGAGGAGCCCAGTTCCCAAGAATTCTTGAGTGGCGGGCTCTTTTGTTTTTGTTCGTTAGTTCAATGAATCCTTAACGTGAAACCTCTAAACCGTAAAACCGTAAAAACCGTAAGCTTTGACAAACTCAATCCTAATCCGTTCCCTAGTTACACCCTTTACGTCTTAAATCCAAAAACAACCCTTTCAATATTACATCTAGTCTAGTAACCTGTATTCGTTTTATTCAAGGCTTATACACTGAAATATAATAAACAATAATTAAGAAACACAGAAAAACATTCACTAAATAAATAATAGATAAATAATAAAACACTGCATTCCTCTTCTTATTCCAACCTCCTCCTCTTGAAAAGGATATGTCTCTCGTCCTTGTATGGAATATGTATGTATTGCATTTGTTCCATTTATAAACATCCTCTTGAACAGGTGGAGTCTAAGCCTTTTCGTCTCATCCATTCTCTTTCTCTCAATCTTATTGACTCTTCCAAAACTCAAACACAAACACTAATCAACCAAAATCACAAAAAAAAAACAACCCAATAACACCATAAAAAAAACAAAAAAAACAAACAAACGCCTCCACACCCCTACTCACATAGTTACTCCTGTTCCGCTTCCTTTCTTTCAGTCTTCCTATTCATCCTCAACCTATTCTTCCTCTTTTTCACCTCCTCCACCACATCCCTTCTCTTAAATTCACTTGACCAACTTCCATCACTCACAACTAGCTCTTCCTTCTTGTCACGCTCTTCCATTCCACAATTCTCCGACGTTTCTCCCATATGTCCTTCCCTTTTACCACCATCGTTCTCACCACCATCCCCAGTATCACATATTTGTACTATCTCTTCATACTCTTTCCTCATCCTCAGTCTAACACTTTCCACCCCTTCCACCTCAGACAATGACTCCTCACTACTCGTATTAGTCCCAACAGATATCCCTCTTCCCATTCCCATCCATGCTTCTGCCTCACTTTCTTTCACGTAATTCACCAACCTCTTTCCTCTACCAATTCCTCCTCTATTCATATCCACATTCCCCACCGGATACACCCTTTTCTCCGCACTATCACCCCCACCGAACACAACTTCTTCACCCCTTCGCTCTCTGTTACCCTGTACACATCACAATATTTCCACAAATGTTTTTCCGAATGACAAAAATCACACCTTTTCAGATTCCCGAATCTATCCCACCTCCTCCGATAACCCCCATCAGTCATACCAGATTCCATGTCTCTCTCACCTGTTACAGTTGCTACCTCATTTCTCTCCGCCACATACACCTTGTTTTTCTCACGTTCTACATTCCCCCTCACATCTTCCTTCCGCTGCTCTCGATTCTCACCACTCGAACACTCTTTATCCTTTCTATCATTCAAAGCATTCTTGGGGCACAAATACGCAAAGTGATATTCTGATCTACAGATTATACACTTCCTTACATTCCCAAAAGCATCTCTTGCATTCAGCCTTTTTCCATCTTTCCACTCACCTCTCACACCGTAACTGGGCCCACCCCCTCTTGCACCCCCTTGGTTCCCTTGGTTACTTCCATACCACACCCCGCTTCCCTCTACTACTACTTCATCATTCCCCTTCGCAACATTACCCCTTCCAAACCCTTCACAAATGTTCACCAAGGCATCCTTAAAAATTTTAAACTCCCACACATCCTTACCACAATACGCCAAGACCATTTGCTTCTGATTATCATCAATATTCGCTCCTTCCAGCAAGTGCACACATTTCATATCTACCCCTAGATCCACCTTCCCCACTACCTTACATTTCTCCTCCACCAACTCATACCTATTCACATACTCCCTGATAGACTCACCAGTTTTCCTCTTTATGTAAAAATACTCACATAGGCGATCATATCTGTCTCTCTGCTTTTCTTTGGCATACTTCTCATCTAATCTTTTCACAATAACTTCCACACCCTCTTTCTTTCCCAACGACCTCCACTCCACCTTACTCACACACTCGAAAGCCTTTCTCCCTAAACTCAACAAAACCACACCAGCCGGTTTCTCGTGGTCCTCACCATACACGTCATACCAGACATCCAACTGTTCCTTCCATACTTCATATTCCTCTGTATCCATTTCACCAGTAAACTTTGGACACCCACACCTACCACCTCTCTCAACCACAACTACCTTCTTATCACCATCACCACCACTTCCTTCACCCTTAACCATGATGAACCAATAACCTACTACCGCACAACACCAGAGGCACCTTCGGAACTACGCTCTGCTACCACTCAAAAAACAGTGGTAAACAGAGAATAGATAAGAAAGAACACTTACCAACTTTTAGAAGATCCCAGAACTCCTGAGAATGTCAAGCTTATGAAAGTAATAAATTCCTTGTTCTTAAAATAAGATTTCCTTTTGTTATTAGTTACTCCTGGTAACTATTGATTTGAAGCTTATACATTTATATATAAACAATATGCACAGTACTATGCGATGAGGAGCCCAGTTCCCAAGAATTCTTGAGTGGCGGGCTCTTTTGTTTTTGTTCGTTAGTTCAATGAATCCTTAACGTGAAACCTCTAAACCGTAAAAACCGTAAGCTTTGACAAACTCAATCCTAATCCGTTCCCTAGTTACACCCTTTACGTCTTAAATCCAAAAACAACCCTTTCAATATTACATCTAGTCTAGTAACCTGTATTCGTTTTATTCAAGGCTTATACACTGAAATATAATAAACAATAATTAAGAAACACAGAAAAACATTCACTAAATAAATAATAGATAAATAATAAAGCACTGCATTCCTCTTCTTATTCCAACGTCCATCCTCAAAGAAAAACCCGAAACATTTTCTTCTTCCTCTTCTTCTCCTTCTTCTGCCCAGAAACATTCATCCTTTAAAGAAAAGAAAACACAAAACCTCATCACTCTTATACCTTTCTCTCCCTTCTCTTTCTCTTCCTCTGTCGCCCACTTCAAACATATATATATATTATATATATATTATATATATATATATATTATATATCATATATATTATATATATATATATATATAGATCTATAATATATAAAAATAAAAAAATATATATAATATATATATATATATATATATATATATATATATATATATATATATATATATATATATATATATATATATTATTATATATATATATCATAAAGTGCATGTACCAGCTGTTATCGATACTGTATAAAGTATCACAATAGAATTTTTTGAGAAAATTTAAATTAATATTGTTAAACCGCACAGCAGTGAAAGGATAAAGTTAACATAGTTTATGGACTTGCCATTTAGGTAAACCATTCTCGTAATATTTTAAAATCAAATGCTCTAAAATTATGATGAAAGAAACAGGAGCTGAATCAGCTAGTGTTGGAGAAGACGATTCCTTTTAACTTTTTGTATACATTATTTCCTGCTTTTTGGCTAAACTTCTCTCCGCTAAATAACTTGAAGGTGGAGTAGAGAGATATTTCCAGCTTAATTCAGGTAAAAGATGCAATCAGGATAAGAGAGCTTTTCTTTTTCCCCTTCCAGCCATAACGTGGATCCGATCCGATTTTCCGTTCCATAAGGTGGTGAACTGCAAAATATTTATCCACATTAGTTTGAATAGTTATTTTCTAATTCATTTTGTTTTCTCTCACTGCTGCTTCTTCAGGTTTGCATTTTAACTTTTTTCTCCCTTGATCTGTTCCACTTGGTTTGATTGTATCTGAATATTCTTCATTCATTTTCTTCTGACGATTTTCTTGTAGCATGTCATCAAGCACTTCCAGAAAATTGAATGTGTTTCCTTCTCAATATCTCTGGCCGTTTTCATTTTCGAATTCTTCATGTGAAATCTGTATGGACTGATCATATTTCGTTCATCAGAACTGAACTTAATGTAATATTTTTTTTAAGCTTTTAAAAAAAGTTTTACTTCTTCTTTTGAGCTAAATTTTATTTTAATCTGAAATTATAATAAATATCAAAGGGAGCTAATTTGTATTGTGGATTTAGAACTGTTGCAAGTACATAAAGTTTCTCTTTTTTAATGTTAACATTAAAATGCGCAGATTTGGTGATGCAAAATATCACCAAAAATCGCTAAAGCCTAATAACAAATAAAATAATATTGTCTATTTGTGCGCGCGAGCAGTATTTTTCACTTTATTTACACCAATTAAGTAAATGCAATAGTTTCTCAAACCCAAGAGCACAAAAATGGGCAACAACTAAAAGCAAGCTCCCCCTCATTGAGCAATTTGTTTTTCAATCTCAAGAGAGTGATGTTATTCACCAGCCTTCCTATTGGATCTCGCTTCTCCCAACCATTTAATGAATAATCCTTTCATTTTTAAATGCACTTTTATTTAGCAGGTAAATTAATAATTAAATAATTTTTTTTATTATTTCATTAAAGTTCACACCTCATGGGTTTAGCCGTCTTCAAGGAGTTTAACTTCTCTAGGTAGTTTACTTCTTTGGATCTGTCTGACGAGGAAATGATGCATGATAATTGCTGTTTAGAGGTCAATCCTCATATATAATTATATATAATATATATATATATATATATATATATATAAATATATATATATATTATATATATATATATATATATAATATTATATATTATTATATATATAATATATATATATATATATATATATATATATATATATGTGGTTGAAGATTCAAAAATTATGGTAAAAATTTTGGTAACTGAAAGAAATGGCAAAAATAAAGGTAAAACGTTCCTATAAAGGTTTGACGTAATGTACTTAGTTTTCC
>JABUQX010030821.1:27500-55253 GCA_015478945.1 Trachelipus rathkii
TAAACAAAAAATTTAAACAATTCACTAGAAACAACCCCACCATTCCCAATGAATCCCCCATCTCACCCTCCAATTAACTCTAGTCCCTTCCAAAATTAACAAATCAGACAGTCTCGCTAAAAATATTACACGCTAACATCTCCCGTAACGCAACACAATACCCCTGATAATAGGAAACAAAAAAACAACTCCGAAAACTCAAATTAGACCACAACCTCCAACCCCCCATTCAACTACAAATCATGATAGAACAGAAACCATTAAAACCCCTCAAAAATTTCAACATCATCAGGCCCAGACTCCATATCCATCCTGCACATAAAACACCTTGGACGAAAACTCAATCCTCCCTAATCACAGGACATCTTTCAAAAAATCTATCTTGGCAATTTAAACTACATTCACGCCAATCTGGAAACAACATACATCATCCCTAAAACTCAAGAAACCAAAAAAAAGACCCCAATTCCCCCTCCTCCTATCGCCCAATTTCTTGCTTTGCTCCATCAATAAATTGCTAGAGAAATTAATATTAAATAAATTTCCCGAGACTTTCCAAACACAGATTTAAAAGCAACCATTCTACAACCACAGCCTCACCTCCCTCACAACAGTATCTACAGTTACATACATTAAGTGGCTTTCAACCCAATCAAACCTTCCCACAGATCCTATGTCACATTAGAATAGACATAAAACAAAGCATTTGACACCGTCCCCACACATCCCTTATTCAAAAATCCTCCATTCCCTCTAAAAAAAAAATAATGAACAAAAAAAAAAAATTGGCTTTTCCAATTTCCTCACCAACCGTTTTGCAAAAGTCTTATAACAAAAACAACCTCTCCCATTCTGTCAAATTACTCTCTCCATTTTTTTATTCACTTACTTTTTCAACTGCAGATTTTGCCTCCACCCCAATCCACCATTTCCACCAAACTTAATCATTATGCAGACGACGATCAGCCTTATTTCCCCAACACCCAGACGTAAACACTGCACACAACATACCAAAAATAATATTATCATTTATTAGAAAATGGTTATTTTCTCTTACAGAGATGACTGCTCCCCCTTAATCCTTATCACCCCTTTTACCAACTGACCGTCCATCAAAATCTTATCCTCCTCCATAATTACATTGACACAACTCCCCTTCCTTATAAAAAACAACCCAAAATATATACTAGGTTCCTTACCTACGACACCCCTTACATTATTCCCCCACATCCGCCAATCACTTCCACAACTCAGAAACTCACACCCTCCAAACCTTTCCCAACACAACTTTAGCAACAGGAAACACACACTCACTACTACTTATAAACAACTTCTTAGAACAAACCTTAACTGGCGCTTTTTCTCCCAGCAAATGGTTCCGCAGCACTCTCAAATCAACACAATAAATTACAAAAATTTCTCATACATAGCCATCAGAATTAAATCACAGGATTGCCATGAAAACCACCTCAATTTCAACATTTACTAGATGAAATTCCAACTCCATCCTCCCCCCATTTCCACACATCTGAGAGGGTGGGGGACTTGTCAATTCTATCAAATGTTCACCAACCGACCCACCCACCCATGTCACCCAAATCCTGATGCCAATCCCCTCGACACGCCTAAAATCCACCCCTTCTGTCACGCAGCCTCAATTCTATTACACACACTTACAATATAATCCCGCCCCTCCCATAGGTCTGGATTACACCATATCCATACCCACCTAACTCAAACACTTAACCTTCAAAACGTCGGCCAAATAAACCAATTTAGATTAAAAACAACCCCCCTCCTCAAAACTTTCCCCTAGAGAATGAAACGCTGTCAGAAAAGAAGGCCAAAATGGACCCTCGCCCGTAGCCAGATTCAGGTCACCACCAAACTCATTCAAATATAAATATAGATTTAATTAGACAAATGTCACCTCCCCCACATTGCATCAGTTGTCACTTTCCCCTCTCCTCAAGATACAAAATTAGAGCACCTCCCTTCTGAGGTGCCCAGTCTCTCGTCGCTGCCGTGCGCCGACTTCTCTATATCCTCTCTCCCTCGACCTGTGGAAACCGCCAGTGGCGGCAGCCCGGCTTCTGGAAAGCAAGTGGTGCCCTCCAATTAAGGTGAGCCAGGGGCAGAAGTATATATAATATATATAATATATTATATATATATATATATATATATAATATATTATATTATATTATATATATAGTATTATATATATATATATATATATATATTATATTATATATATATTATAATTATAATTATATAATATATATATTTATATATATATGCCTAATTATATTTATATATATATATATATATATATATATATATATATATATATATAATATATATTTATTATAAATATTATATATATTTTTATATATATATATATATATATATATATATATATATATATATAATATATATATATTATATATATATATATATATATATATATATAATATATATTTATATATATATATATATATATATATATATATATATATATATTTACCATAACTTTTAGGTATGGTTACGATTTTGTTATTTAAAAACATTTAGTGGAAGCATTTATGAGGTTGTTAAATTTAAAAAGACTTTATAATTCGAGCAAGAGTTTAAGTTCCAAAGTGAACGATGTGGAAATTTGCTTCTCAGAAAATTGAAAGGCAAAGTGTCGGGGAGTAGGCTTGGACTTTTCCGTGATGATAGGCAGTGTTACAAAGTGTGGCGCTGTTTAATATAAAAAGTGTGAGATTTAAAATTACCTTGTGGTAATTTTATCATTTTACTGTGTTTTTATATATATCTTCTATAAAGTGACTGTGGCTTATTTTAAATTTTTTTTACATCCAAAAGAATTTTGTGAAGAAAATTCTTTAAAAAAAGGCTTTTTATATTTTCTCTAATGATTTGAGATTTCTCTTCACGTAGTTTGCTAGCCAATTTGAATAGGCCCTGTTCATAAGTATAAAAGTACTCATAACTAATTGGTGATTTTACAATTTGTGGAATATCAAAACTCAAGAAGAAGGTAGATTATTATTGTAACTTTTTCGATCCTGTATGCTTTGATCCATTTCTAAAATGCCTATTTGTTCACAACGAACAGAAATATTATTTTCCATTACAGGTAACGATTTGATTTGAACATTGCGGATTTGTTTATTGTGATAAAACTTAAGGCGCATAATCTGTGTTTTTGAAGCTCTCACTCCGTAGCTCTATTCAATCCATTGAACATTTATTTCTCATAATTTATTGACTACTTGCAATACTATTTATTGTCATTTGTTTAAAGAAGAATACTTATATGTACTTTTAAGAAGATTTTTATTTAATATAAAAGGATTACTATTTTAAGAAATATTTTTGACCAGTGCTTTACCATATGTATAATATATGTATATTAAAACTGTGAATAGATGAAGAGGACATAAAAATATTATATGAACATTTATTTTATGATTTTGTTGGATAAAGAAATTAGGAATATGATAATATTTTATTACTATTTTTACAAAGTAAAGATTTAAGAAATTAGAAGAACTTCTTTCATATCCTAGCGTTTATGATCACATCATTCTTTATTTACCAACATCCTCTCGAAGATTTGAATCTGAAATATAAAATAAAAAGACCATTATTTACTGCACTTCTAAGGGCGAATTAGATGCTACCATTAGGTCAAACACGAGTCAAGATTTAGTAAGTACAACCCAGCTAGAAGGTAAAAGGGTTGGAAAGAATGTTCGACGGTGACAGGACAGATATTTGGTCTTACATACTCTTTTGATTTGATTATTTATTTAGAAAATCTGGTCTGGTACGAAGAAGTGTACCTTGTAAAAAAAAAAAAAAAATTCATCTATTCAAGATTTTTTTTTTTCTTATATTTTGTGGCGACCGTTCTACAAGTGATTTTTATTCTACTTCTATAGTGAAGCCTACAGCATTTTCGAATTAAATTTGGAAGCCATCTTGGTCATCAAGAGTAGATCATTTTGCTGCGACGCAATTTCTCCTTCATATACGCAATGCGGATGTTTTGTTTTTGGGGAACTCATTTACGGTATATTTTGTAAAAATATCGGATAAGTACATATATGTGAAGGAAGAAAAGAACAAAACTCTGTTCAAGATATTTGATGAAAAGTGCTTCGTTTCGTAATCGCTGATTTAAAGAACTTACAAATAAAGTTAGAAGAAATTTTAGGAAGAGTCTCACTCAAGAGGCGGGTTTACAGGGCATACAATAGCAAGCATTCACTTATTTATTTATTTATTTATTTATTTATTTTTTTTTTTTTTTTTTTTTTTTTTTTTTTTTTTTTTTTTTTTTTTTTTTTTTTTTTTTTTTTTTTTTTTTATAAATTATTGCATTGATATTACGAGGCTAATGTCCTCGAGGGTTATTAACAATTCAAGTCGATTTGTGAAGATGTCCAGAGGAGCATTGTTTGGAAGAGAAGTCATCCTGTAAGTCAGTGTCTATTGTACATTAAAATTTGGTTTATTTTTTCTTTGTGTTTATGTGGTGTCGTAAATAATAATTTTGTGTTTGTCCTCGTTCTTGTCTATTTTTGAAGTTTTCATTCATTTTGTGAGTCGTAGTTTTGTCATATTCGTTTTTTTTTTTTTTTTGTCTGTTGTGAATTATTTGTTTCTTGTGTACGTCGTTATTTTTCTGTCAACTTTTTGTCCGTTGTCCTATTTCTGTATTCCTTTTTAAAGTGTTTCATTTTTTTTAATGCCTTCTGATACGGAGGAAGAAACCGTGTTGTTAAACGACGATAATAAGGAGATTCCACCCACTAGTGGTGGGGGGCAACAACCGAGTAATATTTCACAGAATATTTCCTCTTCTAGTGTTTCAAATTCCGAGAATATGTCTAGGCCTACATTAAATATTGACAGGTTGACGCACTCGCGTCCCAACATTCCGATTTTGATAGGCTACATAGACGACTGTTGGCGAGGCCCAAGTCTAAATTCATGGTTCGCTGCTATTGAACTTTATTTTGCCGACGAAGGAATCAGCACAGATTCAGAGAAACTGAGAGCTTATACCCGATTCCTCTCTCACAAAGAAGGTAATGTTTCAGCACTTATATTATCGACTCCAGAATTGTTTCAGGCTACTTCTTGGCTTCAGTTCAAGACTGATTTATCATTATGCCTGGACCCCCTTAATTCTAAGAGCTCTTTCGAGGCTTTTAAAGATTTTATTGACGTGAAGTGGAACTCTCATCACTCACTCCCTGAGTACCTTACAGAGTCTCAAAAGGCATTACAGTTGTTTCTAGATTCGTCGTCGATGTTACATGGTGTGGATTTTACTCCAGAACAACGTAAGTTGTTATTATTTTCTTCTTTGTATATAAATGCTAAGCCGCAGTTCCAGAGGATTCTGAATGAGGAATTCTCCATTTCTAATTCGATACCGCAACAGATACAAAGCTATCTAAAGAAGAGCCAAGTTATTAACAGTGGTAAGGTTGCATCGGCTTCGGGGAAGACGTCTAATTTTAATAATGCTTTTCCAGTATATACAACTCAATCTGAAGAAAATGAGTTGTCACAATCGTCTCATCAGGCTTATCCTGCCGAAAATACTTTTTCATATCAATCTTTTTCGTCTCCAAAATCTCCGTCTCCGTCTCCGAGACGTCAAGACACACGAAGTAACGTCTTTTGCAAGAAGTGCGAATGTCATGGTCACTATACTTCTGAGTGCATCTATGACCATTTTTGTTCATTGTGTTTTGCCCAACATTTGCGCGGTTCTCAAAGAAACTGCATGAATACTATTTGGAATCCTTTTTCCCCTCAAAGTTTGAATAGGGTAAAGTTTATAACTCCTCAAGAGCGAGAGAGATATTCTCGTAATCAAAATAATGTTCATTCTAATTCTTCGTTTTCTAGAGGTTCTAAACAAAGGTTCACACAAGGTCAGAGCGACCGTAAGCAGCATTCACATGTAAATTTTTGTCAGGATTCGTCAAATATGCATCCTAAAGGTAATAAATATAATAATAATTCGCAGAATAGGCAGGTATTTTCAGGTAGGAATTCTCCTCAAACTCCCGGAGATAGAATAGTTAAGTATCAGTCTCCGAGCTCGTTTCAAAATAATGAACGTCATCACGTATCTCAGGTCGATTCTTTAGACCCAAATTATTTTTCAAACTCAAATGTGAGTAGTATAAATGCCAAATATGGAGTCCGTGAAGACGAAATTCACGATGAAAGTTCGAATTTTTTGCAGTCTAGACGGGATAACTG
The DNA here is from genome assembly GCA_015478945.1 of Trachelipus rathkii. Taxonomy (NCBI): domain Eukaryota; kingdom Metazoa; phylum Arthropoda; class Malacostraca; order Isopoda; family Trachelipodidae; genus Trachelipus; species Trachelipus rathkii. The sequence goes on from JABUQX010030821.1 coordinate 33,798, forward strand.
TGCTATGAATACGCGCCATGCGCAAAATTTTTATGATAATTCTGCATTCCGCCCAGCGAAACTATCGCATGAGTCCAATTCTTTTGTTAGTCATCATGACGATAATGAGTTACAACCTCATTCTCGTGATCTTAATTTTCCTTCTCGTAGTCAGGCGACTCGAAGTCGCGATATTTCTCCTCATTCACTTAAATATGCCGATGAAGATATTGTAAATCAAATCCTTCATTTGGACCCAGATTATGTTTCAAATTTGTCTCCGCATGAGCAATCTTTAAGTTTCTCTGTAAGTAGAGAAAATCCTCGTACAAATACTGTTTCTACAGTTCACGAAAGTCGTGAAAATTGTTTTAAACTTCAAGGTCAGAATGTGCCTTCTCATCATTTTGCAGATGCAAATAGTTTCCATATATTTTCCTGTAGTGATCCATATAATAGTATTTCCTCAAATATGGAATATAATATTGACGAAGATGACGTTTCAGAACGATCATATTATTTTCAAGGATCTGACGAAGCATCCAATTCCTCAGATCGGCAATATGAAGATAGTGAATATATGCAGGATTTTCAATAAAAGGTAGAAATCATCGGCCTTGTGATGTTCTAATCAACCTTGAAAAGGCACCCTCAGCGTTTGAAGGTAGTATAGTTTGTAGTGTCGATCCTTCTGAAAAGGATTATCTTTCTCATAAAACTTCGTTTCCTCGTACCGAGGTAAGTTATTGTACAACTAAAATAAATTTATGTGGCGTTATGAAAGTATTTAAAGACTTAAAAACAGTTATAAATAATAGAGTTAGTCACAAAAAGCTGGCTTTAGTCGGATGTAAAATAAACTTCCTAAGTAAAAGTACTACCGACTTGTTTAATAACTCTTGTCTTCAATATTCTTTACTTACAAATACGCTGGCTTTAAATTATGATTTAGCTTACAGGTTTTATCGGTTTAATGATGTAGAGATAAAGCTTGCTAAGAGCCACATATCCAACCCCAATTTAAATTCCATTCCTAGTCTTTCACTTGATGACAATATTCATTGTACTACAAAGAAAGATTGCGAAGTTATTGAGTTTTCAAAAGCTGGGAACAAACCCAGTCCGGGTAAAGTTTGCTATCAATATAAAATAAAGTTGGATCGAATCGAGCAAAATAGTTTTAATTGTGTATATATTTGCTTTCTTAATATTAGGTTAAATTTTTCGAACGGAAAGGTAGTAGATAGTAGGATGAATCAACTTTGTCCTAGCCAGATAATTTCTTCTGAAGTTTGGTACGAGCACAGGTACCAAGGGTTCAATGAACCTTATGCAAGTTTCCATGTTTTTCAAGGAATTATAACGGTAGGTAAGAATGAACCTTTCATAATTCACTTACGAGTAAATATAAGTAGTTTTTCGGATGACCAAAATCGGGTTTTTGATCCCGGTATTGGGAAAGTTGAACCAGTTCGGTGTTCTAAATAGGTCAACGACTTTCGCATTTTTCTAAAGGGAAAATCGGTAGGAAATTTTCAATTAATGTTTTGTTTTGTGTAAATATAGTTTACGTTCTAACAAGAGGTTTCAAATCTCGCACAGTACTCCTATACATGATCGTTCCGATCATAACTCTTCTTTGAATAACGAAGCTTCCTGTTCTTAATTCCGTTTCATAGGTTCTTTTTGGGTGTTTTTTTTTTCTCTGCATGCTTTTCCAAGGGATGTTCTTCGGGATATCTGATAAGTGGATTTGAAGTGTTTTAGTCATGCTTATTTATGTAATTTTTTTTTTTTTAAGTAATCAAATGCCCAAAGACTTGAAAATGCGATTATGGAAGGAAGGACTTTCATTTAATGTTTGAAGAGAGGAGTGTTGTTTTCTTTTATGTAATTATTTATATGTGTAAATTATGTATAATAGTTTTCAAATGATTTAGGATTTGGTTTTTAAATAATAGATGTAATTATCATTACGTAGGAAGAAAATTTATTACATAAATTTTCATATTTTTTCGGGGGGGGGACCTTCTTTACCATAACTTTTAGGTATGGTTACGATTTTGTTATTTAAAAACATTTAGTGGAAGCATTTATGAGGTTGTTAAATTTAAAAAGACTTTATAATTCGAGCAAGAGTTTAAGTTCCAAAGTGAACGATGTGGAAATTTGCTTCCTCAGAAAATTGAAAGCAAAGTGTCGGGGAGTAGAGCTTGGACTTCGGTGATGAGTAGCAGTGTTACAAGTGCGCGCTGTTTATAATATAAAAAGTGAGATTTAAATTACCTGTGTAACATTTTACTGTGTTTTATATTTCTATAAAGTGACTGTGCTTATTTTAAATTTATTTACAAAAGAATTTTGTGAAGAAAATTCTTTTAAAAGGCATTATTATATTTTTCTCTATGATTTGAGATTTCTCTGCAACGTAGTTTGCTAGCCATTGAATAGGCTGTATCATAGTATAGGTACTATACTATTGAAGATTTACATTTGTCGTTCTACACAAGAAGAGTAGATTATTTATTATATTTTTGCTCCTGTATGAGCTTTGATCCATTTCTAAATGCCTATTTGTTCACAAGCGAACAAGAAAATATATTTTCCATTACCAGGTAACGATTTGATTGAACATTGAAATATTCTCTCACCTAGAAAACTTAGTGCGCATAATTTATGTTTTTGAAGCTCTCACTCCGTAGCTCTATTCAATCCATTGAACATTTATTTCTCATAATTTATTGACTACTTGCAATACTATTTATTGTCATTTGTTTAAAGAAGAATACTTATATGTACTTTTAAGAAGATTTTTATTTAATATAAAAGGATTACTATTTTAAGAAATATTTTTGACCAGTGCTTTACCATATGTATAATATATGTATATTAAAACTGTGAATAGATGAAGAGGACATAAAAATATTATATGAACATTTATTTTATGATTTTGTTGGATAAAGAAATTAGGAATATGATAATATTTTATTACTATTTTTACAAAGTAAAGATTTAAGAAATTAGAAGAACTTCTTTCATATCCTAGCGTTTATGATCACATCATTCTTTATTTACCAACATCCTCTCGAAACGATTTGCAATCTAAATATAAAAAGAAAAAGACCATTATTTACTGCACTTCTAAGGGCGAATTAGATGCTACCATTAGGTCAAACACGAGTCAAGATTTAGTAAGTACAACCCAGCTAGAAGGTAAAAGGGTTGGAAATATATATATATATATATATATATATATATATATATATATATATATATATATATATATATATATTATATATTATAAATTTATTAATTTTGTAGTTTTGGTTTATAATAAACACAAAAATATATTATATATTATATATATGGTATGTATATATATATATATATATATATATATATATATATATATATATATTTAATATCTATATATATATATATATATATATATATATAAGATAAGTATAAATGGAAATTTCATTCTCCGGCTGGAGACTCTGGCCAATATTATCCTCCGGTACATCTCTAACATTATTACTTCCTTTCACAAACTCCCCCAATATTAAATTAATGAAATTAAGGGATTCTTAAATATATGTTAAAATAGTGTTTTGTGAATTTTTTCATGAATCCTTTTATTGTTTCGTAGACTATCAACAATTTCAAATCAAAACATAGCATATATCAAATTATTATTGAGAATTTTACCCAATGGTAGCCTAACACAGTAAAGAAAACACAAACAAATTATTTACTCACCCAATGTTCTCTTCTCTTCGATCTTGACAAAGATTATACTTTAAAGTGTAGAATTAATAATACGAACTTAAACAATGCTTTTTCACTTAGGTACCAAAATGTACCTATGGTTTTATTTACAGTGATTTGACTTATTACAAATAACACAATACTGAGCCACCTTACTTGGTAACCCACCCTACTACCTTTACTACGAGCCAGACCTAAAGTACGCGCACCCAGACCTAAACACCAAGATGATTCACGGGTATATTACCAAAGGGAGGAGGCTATATTTACTTTATCACTGATGTTATGCATGAGTACAGTTCATTTTTTTACATTTGACTTACTGAAAAAAGATATAAAATATATGAAAATAACTATAGAAGAATTATCAAAATCAATGAGCAGTGAACATTCGCTAGTTCACTAACAGCAGACATAGTCATTTGGTCACTAACAAAAACACTCCTCCCCAACACTTGTAGACATTTCCTCTGTACTTCTATCAGGCAATCATCATCTTCGCTCTACCAATCCAATGCCAAACATCAAACATCATCTTCAATCCGACACAGCACACCACACCTAAGATAAGAAAAAAAAAAATCAATCTTATACCATTCTCTCCCCCTCTTTCACTTGAACAAAAAAATATTGAGTTTACAGAAAATAAAACACTTTTTAACTTAAAAAAAAAAAAAAAAAAAAAAAAAAAAAAAAAAAAAAAAAAAAAATTCTTTCAAATTTTTACTCATATCATTCCCCCTGTGGGAATGATTTATTCAACTAGATCACGATAGATAACTTCAAGAGTTAAAATTTTCTAAACAAAATACAATGAAATGTAATCACAAGAAAGGGGACAGGGTCTCCCTTTCAGTGTGAAGAAAGGGATGAATGAGAGAATAAATTAAAGTATGTTGAGATGGTTTGGTCATGTGGAAAGGATGGATGATAGTCGGTTGGTTAAGCGGATTTATAGTGGTGAGTGTGCTGGGAATCGATCGGCTGGGAGACAGAAGAAAAAATGTGGACTGAGTCAGTAAAGGAATGCCTGGAGGAGAAAAATGTGAGTTAGGCAGAGGCGAGAAGAAAGGTGCATAATAAGAGTGAATGGTGGGGTTTTGTGAGGGGTATGGTAGTGGCCCAGCTGGGCCAAGGTATAAACCCCACATTGACTAGATGCCATAGTGAGATCTGTCAAGATCTCCGTGAGAGCTCTAGGGGTTGGATTTTCTGACTGCGACGAGTTCTCACTAAAAGGTATAAAGGGGGTGGTAAAGTTGAGCTTTCTTTTCAATGAGGTTCAATATTTTTCATTTATGTTCGGTACACGTTCGCATCTTCCTCGCTCGGAGTGGGCTGATTATTCTCATTTATTTATATATATATATATATATATATATTATATATAATATAATATATATATATCTATATATATATATATATTATATATATAATATATAATTATATATATATATATATAGTATATATACTATAAGTGACTCGAAAAAGACAATATAAAAGAGCAGTTACGAGACCTTCAAGAAACTTTGCACATAGAAGGAAAATGGGCGTGGCACAGCTTTATGTGATTCTCAAGAACTTTTAACTTTAAATTCCCATCTTCAGGAAGAAGAAGGTAGACTAAAGTCCCGAGTTGTTGCACTGGAAACGGTAATTAATATATATATATATATATATATATATATATATATATATATATATATATTATATTATATATATTATATATATTATATATATATATATATATATATATATATATATATATTATATAATATATATATATAATATATATATATATATATAATAATATATATATAATATATTATATATATATATTATATATTATAATATTTCTCACCTTCTTCTTCTCACACCAAGCGCTGAGATTAGGGTACAGCCCTGTCCTCTGCAAAGCCCCTCCATGCGGATCTGTCTCGTTAGAAACCTTCCTCCTTCCCACCTCAGCAGACAGATCTTCCTCGCTTCTCCATCGACGCTGCAACACCATCCTTCCATCTTCTTCTTGGTCTCCCAGCCAGGTCTTCTTCCTTCTGGCTGCAGTCGTAGAATTCGGGCAGGGTATCTTCCTCATTATTCTTTCGGACATGGCCAGTACCACCTAGCTGTTTTGTCCTCTCTCGCTATCAACCAATTAATGGGCTCTATTCCAAGCTCACGCCTAATTTCAGAATTTCTTCTTCGCTTCTTTCTCGCCACTCCCGCTATCAGTCACAGCACTCTCATTTCTGCGGCCACAATCTTGCTTTTTTGTTCTTGTGGTAAGGGTCCAAGCTTCCGACCCATATACAAGAGTAGGTCTTAGTATGTCGTATATATCAAAACCTTAACATCCCTCGGTACATGCCTGTTTTTCAGCAATCCATACAACTGTCCCACACCCCTCGAAAACCTGTTTATTCTCTCCTCAATTTCTCCGGCTATTTCTCCATCCACGTTTACAGTAACACCTAGGTACTTAAACCTTTTTACTTCCTTCAGCCTTTCCCCTCTATCACGATGTCAAGCAACTCTCTTTCTTTTAACCAATTGCATGTCACCTCCGTCTTTTTTCCTTATTTATTTTTAAATTCTTCTCTATGCAATATGTCTCCCCACTTATCAAACGCTCTCTGCAGAGTCGCGTTCTGTCACTTGTCACCACTGCTATATCATCCGCATATGCCATAGCAATTCCAAGGTCTTCCTCCAAACCAAGCTCTCGGATACACCCGTCCATATACGGTATATGATAAACAGCAGAGGAGACAACACTCCTCCCTGTCTCACTCCCGCTTCTACAAGGAACCATTTTCCTAAACCAAACGTTGCTTTAACTTTACTCTTACTATTGACATAAAGACTACGTATTACTCTTATTAACTTGGGGTTCCACCTCATAATGCGGATTTTCAAGCGTTTCCCACAACTTCTCCCGCGGCACACTATCAAATGCTTTCTCTAGGTCTATAAAAGCTGCATAGATGTCTCTATCCCACTCCCAACTCTTCTCAATCACCATCTTCAAACTAAATATCAAATAGGTGGTTCCTCTTCCTGGTCTAAAACCATATTGGGCCTCATTTAATTTACTCTCCGCACTCGTTTCTAAGTGATCCTTTCCAAAATCCTTATCAATATATCTCAAAGCATGGGCAGAAGAGATATCCCCCTATAGTTGAAACACTCGCCTCTGTCTCCCTTCGTTACATATTGGACTATTATTGCCTTCCGCCATTTCCCTCTGGTACCCTTTCCCTCTCTCTCAAAATCCGTTGAATACAGTTCCACATCCATGCCCACCTCCTTCACTCCCTTAAATATTTCAGCAGGTAATCCGTCGATCAAAGCACTCTTCCATCTTCTATACAGTTTTTATTGCGGTCTCCACTTCTCCATTGATATTATGCTGTTCATTATTTTGGATTTTTCCGCACCCCGCTTGTTGTTTTCACAGCGCCATCAAACCTGGTGTTGTCCTCTGCTCTTCCCGCCGTTCAACCTCTTATATTTGGATTGTATAATTCGAAAAAATACTCGCTCCATCTATCATTAACCTCCTCTGGTTCTATTTTCAATCTGCCTTCCTTGTCTTTAACTAAGTGTCCTGCTGACAAGTCCTGTTTCCTATATCTTTTTTGCCATATTATATATTAGTTTTTTAGTTCCGGTCATATCTTGTCTCAGTTGTTCACCTATTCGCACCCAAGACTCATTTTTGAGCCTCCCTTTTGAATACTTTGGCTCTATTTCTAAGGGTTACATATTCCACTCTAGATTCTGGGCTTCTCTCCTTCATCCAACTTCTAAACGCTTTATTTTTTTCCTTTATGGCTCGTCCCACTTCCCCCTTCCTCCCTGCGCCTTTCTTTTTGATGTCCAGTACTTCTCTCGCGCAGTTATCCATCTTATTCCTAAAATTTTCCCACTCCTCCTCCACACCCTCGAAATCCACGTCCTCTCTCGGTTTACAAGTTCTTATTTTATTCTGGAGTGTTTCAATCACTCCTTCCTCTTTAAATTTTTCCACCGCAAACCTCTCTCTCACAAGGGCCTTTGTATACATCGGTCTCATACACAACTTTCCTATCACCAACCTGTGATCCGAGTCCAAGGATACAGAGGGGACACTCTTTACATCCGTCTTAACTTTCCTGTTGTTCACGAGAATTAAGTCAATCATCGACTTATCTGTATATTCCTCTAACACACTGTTCCATCGGTACCACGTCCATTTGTGTGAATTCCTGTGCGCATAAAAAGTGTTCATGATTGAAAGACCATTTTCCATCGCGAAATTCAAGAGTTATTCTCCCTCAGCATTCCTCTCTCCAATTCCAAAAGCTCCAATCACCGTCTCTAACTCATACCTCTCCACTCCTACATGAGCATTAAAGTCACCCATAAGAATTTTTTCCTCCGCATTTATTCCATCATAGGTATTCTGCAGTTGTTCGTAAAATGCTATTTTTTTCTTCTTGTGGTCTACCCTGGTGCGGGGCGTAGACTTGTATTACTCCCACACTCCTACCTTCCAACCTCAGCACCACCGCCAAGACCCTCTCACTTCTGTATATCACATCCTCCACTCTACCAGCCAAGCCCGGTGTCAGAATTACCGCCACTCCATATTTTCTTCCCTCATCTCTACCCTTATAATACATCTGATAGTTTTTATGCAGATTACGGGTGCCCTGTCCAGTTATATGCTTTTCACAAATTCCCAACACATCCAATCTGCACTCCTCCATTAGCTCCACTACCTCCTCTTCCTTACCCTCCATCTTACTTATATTAATAGTTCCCATGCGTAAGTTCAAATTGCGTTGTCGAAATCGTTGTCCATTTTCACGCCTAGTCAAAAACCGAAAAAATCCGTCAGGGTTCCGAGGCCTCACTTGCGCATCTTGAGCTATTTTTATCCACTGCCGGCTAGCTGGGCCTGTCGCAGTTTCCCAGGACAACCATTTAGTATCTTCCAGAAAACTATAGCCCCCCAATTGGGTTACAGAGATCCCTCAACGGTCCCCGGGCAGCATTTCTGGTCGATCTAAGCTGCTGCACCTCTCCAAGGTTAGATGGCCCCTTGCCGTGGTAGGGTTGAGCTCCACGGCCGCAGCATATATATATATATATATATATATATATATATTTAAAAATACATATATCTAATATATATATATATATATTATATTTACAGTTAACACCACTACTCACGGGCAGAGCCCCTAATCTATCATTTACCGCTTTCTTTTGTCTGAGCAAGACAAGCCCAGGATGAGAATATCCCACACTCACACGACCGAGCCAGTGACGAACCTGGGTCTCTCGCTTAGTTGGGCGAGTGCTCTAACCGCTGAGCTTCCAGACGCTATTCTGGTTCTTGATAATTCCTTCTTGACCTATACGAGCCTACTTCGCTGAATATCAATTTTTCTTTTAATAAATAACTAAATCCAAAAATATGTTGAGTAGTATACTTTACTTAACTTATATCAAGTATGAATCAAGAATTAAATTTTGCTGGTCCTCTGTTAATTAAAATAGATTTTAATTTTTTTTAAAATTTTATAAAATTACGTATTTTTAATTCCTTTCTCTTAAAAATGTTTGCACAATCTAATCAAATAATCACTCAGAAGCCATCTCCTTCCCACACTCAAACTTCGAGTCCCTCATTGCCAGCTCTTGTGTTTCTTGATTTTCTTTTCTATTCTTTATTCTGAATCCTCGAGCCTACTTCGCCGAATATCAATTTTTCTTTTAATAAATAACTGAATCCAAAATATTGTTGGTCCATTTATTTTACTTAACAAATATCAAAAAGAACCAAGAATTAAATTTTGCTGCTCCTCTGTTAATTAAAATAGATTTTGATTTTTGTTTAAATTTTATAAAATTACGTTTTTTTATTCCTTTCTCTTAAAAATGTTTGCACAATCTAATCAAATAATCACTCAGAAGCCATCTCCTTCCCAGCACTCAAACTTCGAGTCCCTCATTGCCAGCTCTTGTGTTTCTTGATTTTGTTTTCTATTCCTTTATTCTAAATCTTCTATTTTCTTTTTCCACTCTCCTTTCAATGCGTTCGCTCTCGACCGCTGTCAGCTCATATATATATATATATATATATATATATAGTATATATATATATATATATATATATATAGTATATATAATATATTATATATACGTATATATATATATATATTATCTATAGTATATTATATATATATATAAATGATGATGCCTAAGGATATTATTGTTTCAGGATAACAACTGGTTTAAATAAGATTTTGCCATGCAATCAGAAGAAAAATATTACTTTAACAATACACTTAATAAAATATGAGCATTAGCTTTCGACCTAAATCACGGTCCTCATTCAGATGCAATAAAGATTAGACTAGATAAATAACAATAAAATTACAAATTATAAAATTATATCAAATAAGTTTGGGTTTTATTTTTTTGAAAAAGGGTGAGAAGTGTAAAATGTTCATGAGATCATTATGGAAGTCATTTTTTTGTACATTAAGATTATTAGAATTGTTAATACAAAAGAGTTCAATACAAAAACGATTTAAGATAATCAGTAGACTTCAAAATGTATGATCTTGATGACGATGATAGAATATCACGTGAAGAATTATTGGCTGTCTTGAACATGATGGTTGGGGAAAATATTAGGTAAGTGCAATTATACATTGTTGAAAGTCATGTGTTTCACCAACATATTTATTGTTACAGTTGAAACAAGGGATTTTGTACACATTGGGATGTAGTAGTATTAGTGTGTGTATGTGGTTTCAATATAAGTTTGAAGGGAAGTATATTAGAAGAGGAAGTGTGTATGGATTTGGGTAAGATATTATTAATTGAATTATGAGTTGAGAGAGGTAAAGGAAGATAAGAGGTATAAGTTTTGTCATGTTTTATAGGTTTGGTATAAATGGTGGGCTTGGCTCTGTGTAAAGCTTTGTTGATAATATGATGAGGATAAGAAAGTTTAAGGAATTGGGAAGAAATTAAGTTGATTTCAAGTTGAAGGTAAGTTGGGGAGCAAATTCTAAAAGCTCTGAGAAATAGAGAAGATAATGTACCTATTTTGGTGTTAAGGGGGTGAGAGGAAAACCAATGTATGTAGCTGGGGTTAGAAGTGGGTTTTCTATAAACTGAGAATTGTATGTTGTGTTGTGAAGACCAATTCATAAGAGTATCAAGAAAAGGAAAGGTGTTATTAATGGAATGTTCAACAGTGAACTTAATGTTAGGATGTATATTAATAATATAAACAAGAATGTCATTAGGATTAATGTTAAGAAGAACAGCAGCAAAAATAAAAACCCAAACTTATTTGATATTTTTATAATTTGTAATAATTTTATTATTAATTATTTAGTTTAATCTTTATTGCATCTGAATGAGGACCATGATTTAAGTCGAAAGCTAATGCTCATATTTTATTAAGTATTGTTAAAGTAATATTTTTCTTCTGATTGCATGACAAAATTTTATTTAAACCAGTTGTTATCCTGAAACAATAGTATCCTAAGGCATTATTTATTTATAAATACTTCCAGCATATTAGGCTATCTTTTTCTACTAATTATACCATGCCTGTTAACATCTCACTAAACTTGGATTTCAATTTGAGAAAAAAATTTATGGATTATCCTGACTGTATATGATTTCTGCCCACATAAAAAAGAACGACTTCAGTTCACTAAGTCATGCTTAAAGAATCTTGTTATACCAAGAACTATGATCCCAAACAGTGTTAATTATAACAAATTTGAGCCATTTCCTGAAATTTTTTGACATCTAACTAATAAGATTTCTAACATAAAGCAAGAAATTAAATCTACTTTCCAGAAATGTTTTAAAAAATTTGAAGAAAGGAAAAAGAGAATGAAGATTTGATTGAAAAAATGCGAGAAATGCAGAAAGGGATGAAGGAATTGGAGAGGCGAATGGAAGAGAAAATGGCTACGAAAATGGTGGAAAGGATGAATAAAAGATTTGCTGATGGATTGGAGGGATTGGAATGAATGGAACCCGACAAAGGGTGACCTCTACTCCAAAGGTAGTAGATGTAAAAAGAAAAAAGGATGAGAGAGTAGATGTAAAGAAGGACGAAAAAGTGATGAACAAGGATGATGAGTTAAGTGATGTGAGTGAGGATGATGGGGATGTAGAGAAAGATTTAAAAAGGTGGTGAATGAGAAGAATGGGAAGAAGGAGAAAAAGGATAAAAGGAAGAAAAAGACTTCAAAGAATAGGAGACATGAAAGGAGAATGAAAAGTAAAAGTATAGATTCATTATATAGTAGTTCAGAAGGCGAGATAAATGTGAATGAGAGAAATGGGACGGGATCCAGTTCTGAGTCTGATCGTCAAGTGAAAAGGAGTGTACTTATTAGGGATATCCCCAAGATAAAGAAGTTTAATGCTTATGGTACGAAAGAGGTTGAGGAGTTCTTTAGGGAATATGAAGGTTATTGTAGGTAGAAGTTTGACAAGAATAAGGTCTTTTGGGTGAAAGTTGGGCGAATTTTTCGAATGGCGAATGTTGGATTTTTATAAGGCCGTCACTGTGGGTGAGCCAAAGTATGAAGTGGTGAAAAAGAGAATAATGGACCAGGTTGTGAGAGTGAAAGGGGGAGTGAAGTATAGAAAGGTGAACGATTTTGATAAGGCTAGGCAGGGAAAGAATGAAAGGATTGATATGTATGCACACTGATTGGAAACCTTAGCGAGAAAGAAGTTTGTGGATGATGATGTGGATGGGAATAAGAGATTGTTGAAGAAGTTTTAAGAGACCTTTCCGATCTCAGTGGCGGAGTATGTAAACCTGAGAATTAAAGAGAAATTGAGATGGGCAGGAGAGCGATTGACTTGGGAAGAAGTTTTGGAAATAGTAGAAGATAGAGAGTTTGAAGGAGATCGAGAGGAAAATGAACGTCGAGAGTTGTATAGTAGTAGGGGAATGAATACGAATGAAAGGGCTTCACCACCCCTCAGTATCGATCAGATAGAGATGCCCTAAAAGCAAACCTCTATGAGGTGATGGTGAAATTTTTAGAAGATTTTTTATGGTTTTGGAGGTGATGAAAGACAGGTGAATGCAGGAGGTGTGAATAATTATGCTGGTCGTCAAGTAGGTGGAAATGCAAATGTAAGAGGGACTGGTACCTAAAATAAAGGTCAAGGGATTAGGAATCAAGTTAATCAAGAGAATGGGAATGTGAATAGGGATGTGAAGTGTTTCCGTTGTTGGAAAATGGGTCATATGTTTTCGGAATGCAGATGGGCCCTTGGTGCTTGTTTTAGTTGTGGAAAAGTGGGTCATTTGGCTATGAATTGTACCGACCCACAAAGGGCTGGGCGTAGGAGATGTGGAGGTATTGATCATTGGGTGCATGATTGTCCACAGGGTATAAGAGTGAGGCAACCAGTATGTGGGATCGAGGGGCATTTTTCTAGGATGTGTAGGTCCCCTAGAAATACTTGCACAACATATGGGAAAGTAGGGCATGTGGCTGGAATGTGTTGGAGTATGAGGCAACCAGGAGGAGGAGGTCAAGGTAATCCTGGTTTGTTACGTAGTGGTAATGGAGTTAGTAGTACGGTTCAAGCGGTTAGTAGTCAGGCAGTTGGAAGTATTAATAGGAATGTAAATGTGAGTGAGGCAGGGGTAAACACAGTAAATAATCAAGTAAGAATTATCAATCCGGGAAACGAGTTGCAATGCAGGTTTAGATGGTGAACCCTCAGATGGGATTGGGGCGCAAATAGGAAGAGGGGATGTAAGTGTAGATGTATTTTCTGTTGGTCCAGTGAATAAATGTATAAGTATTAAGGTTTATTGTGGAGGTATTGAGGTCCGTGCTTTGATTGATACTGGGTGTTTGGTTAGTGTAGTGTATAAAGGAGCTTATGATAGGATGAATATAATGGAGGATCAAAAAGAATTAGGTAGGGGGCATATTAAGGGGATTAGCAATATGATGGTGCCGGTGGAAATTAAATTTAGAGAGCGTTAAGATTGGAGGAATAGGCATGGAAGAGAGTGAGTTTTATGTGATTGATAGTATGAATGAAAAGTATGATGTGTTATTGGGTTGTAAGTTTTTAAGTGTGAATGGGATGATTATCCATTCAGATCGAATGATGATAGAGGAGAAGGTGAACAAGGATGGGAAATGTCAGATGTATGTGAACGAGTTGGGGAATGTAGATGTGAAATTGTTGAAAAGTGTAGAAGTAATTGCTTTAGATGATATGTCCTTGAAGACGGCTGAAGTAGTAAGTGTGAAAGTAGGTTGGAATGCGAATGTAGGTATGGATGTCGACCAGAATAGCATGTTTCTGGTTGATGGTTATGATGCTAGGTGTAGGGTGAAAAGGGTTGCTCATGTATTCGACGGTTTAATAGATTTGAATAATCCTAGGGTATGTATGCAAAAGGTGCCTGATGTGAAAAAGAAGAGAGTGAGAGGTATAAGGTTTGGTAATGTGGTTGATAGTTTGTATTCGGTTTTGATTGTAAAGCATTTGAGAGAGAATGAATGTTGTGTTTGCAGGAAATGTTGAGAAGAAGGAATGGGTATATGATGAAATGGTTGATAAAGTACGATTGCCAAAAGGTTTGAATGAAGTGAGGAGACAAAAGATTTTACAAATGTTATGGGATAGGAGGAAGGTCTTGAGTAAGGGTGACGAGGATTTCGTTGTTTACAGTTGCCCGAGTTCCGGATTTCGTTATCCAATGACACCCCCATATACCAGCAACCTAGTCATTTTCCTCCCCCGTTGCGAATGAGATTGAAGAGCAGTGTGAAGAGTTGGAGCGAATAGGTGTGTTGGAAGAGAGTGTGAATCGATGGAATAGTCCGATTGTGCCTGTGCGAAAGCCTGATGGAAGATTGAGGTTATGTATTGATTATCGTAAGGTGAATGAAAAGACAGTGAAAGATAAGTTCACTATGTGTGTAGTGTCAGAATGTGTGTACAGTATGTATGGAATGAAAGTGTTTACGAAAATGGATTTGGTGCGAGGGTACTATCAGATTCCAGTGGAAGAGAATAGTAGGTGTGTGACTGCCTTTTTGACTGCAAAGCGGCATTATCAGTTTAGGAACTTGAACTTTGGGTTAGCCAATGCTCTGGCAACCTTCCAGAGGGCTATGAATGTGGTCATGAATGATTTTCCCAGTAAAAATGGGATGGTGTTTATAGATGATATATTGGTAATGAATCAATTTTTCCCTGAGCAATTGAAGTTAGTGAATGATGTGTTGAAAAAGTTGGAGGATGTAGGTATAAAAGTGAAAGTTGAGAAGTGTGTGGTTTGCGGATGAGGTTGAATTTTTGGGACATAAGGTGAGTGCAACAGGTTTGAAAAAGGCTGAAAAGTTTATTGAAAAAGTTTGGCAGTTTCCAAAGCCAAGGAATGTTAAAAAGTTTAGAGGATTTTTAGGTTTGGTAGAGTTTGAAAGGAAGTTTATGAAAGATTGTTCGGGAGTGATGAAACCCATGACTGAATGGACTGGGAAAAAGAAGAGTTCAATTGTGAAGTGGAATGATATCATGAATCACGCATTTGAAAAGTTGAAAGCTGAAGTCGCGAAAGATCTAGAGCTGGCTTATCCGGATTATAGTGAGGATGCTAAACCTTTGGAAGTGTATTCGGATGCAAGCGGGTATTGTATGGTAGGTTGTTTGATGCAAGAACAGGTGATTGATGGGATTGAAAGAAAGCAAGTGATTGCGTATGTTTTGAAAGCATTTAGTATGACGGTGCGAAAGTATTCTATGATTAAAAGAGAGTTGGCTGCTTTGAGGTTTTGTCTGAAATCGTTGCATCCGTTTTTGTATGGTATTAAGTTTGTTGTGCTTACGGACCACCAACCCTTAATGTATTTGCAGAGAATGAGGATAGTTGATAGTAGGCTTGCGAGAACTTTGGAAGATTTGAGTGATTTTGATTATATGGTTGAGTATGTTCCGTGTGAAAGGAATGAGATTGCTGATTTTATGTCGAGAATGTCTGGGAGTGAAAGTATGAATGAAAAGGTAGTAATAGACCCTGAATATTTGCCTAAGGGATTAATGAAGGGAAAAGAAAGTCAGGATGGGGGTGATTCTATATTCGAAAGTGTGTTGTATGGGTTACAAGATTTAGCTAGTGATAACTTGGTTTCGAGAGTGCTTGAGAGTATAGAAGAATTCCGGAGGGAAGTTATGACTGAGGTATGTAAGAAACCCGAGCAGATAGGAATTAGGAAGGTAAAACATTTTATGAAGGAGTTAAAGGCTATGTGTAACGTAGGTGTGCTTCTGTTGCAAGATCTATTGATTGTTGTGAGCAAGTTGTTTAAGAAAGTTCTGTGTGTGCATTATGTTGGTGAGAGACCGGTTTTGTATAGGAGTGATGATGTTAATGGTGCAAAAGTGGGGGAGCTTCATTTACAATGTCTGAGTGGAGTACATTATAATTGGGTAATTGAGAAAAAGAGTTATGATAGGAAGTATATTTTGGAATTGGAAATGCAAGAGTGTAGGTTAGAATGTGATTAGGAGGTGAAAATGATTTGTCCAGGTGAAATTGAAGAAGTAGTGTATTGCGAGCATGGGATAAATGGAAGAATGGAGGTGAAAGTAGTGCAGGTGAATGGGAGAGTATTTTGTGGATTGATTGATACTGAGGCTCAGATTTCTTTAGTGAATGCATCTGTGGTACGAGAGATTGAGCGAATGACGTGGCAGATACAGAGGAGGAGTATGAATGTAAAGATTAAGGGGATTGGAGCAGGTGATATAGTAGCTTGGGAAGAGGTTTTATTAAAAGTAGAGATAGGAACCCTAGGGGAGGTCGAACATAGGTTTGTTGTGCTTGATGAGGAACGAATGCTGTATTGTTTTTTGTTTGGGATTGTCTTTTTGAGAATGATTGGGTTGTCCGTAGATGTAAGGAATAAAAGATTTTTGAAGGGAAATCGGGAGGTGGTTAGAATGCAGAAGGAGAATGTGTGTGTGTGTGTGACTGATTTTGTTGGCATGGTGAGTGTTGGTGTGGGGGATGAAGAATTGTTAAGCATGAAAGATATCGAGGTAATGCAAGATAAATGTCCTGTGGTCTGTGAGCTGAGAAAATGTATTTTGTCGGGTAAGGAAGTGTGTAGGTGGAATCAGTTGATAGAAGATTTTAGGGTATTTGCTAAAAAGTTTGTTGTGTTTGCTAATGTGGTTTATTATATTAGGAAAGTGTGAGAGGATGATTTGTATGTACCGGTATTTTCTGTAGTTAGAAAGGTAGGAATAGCGTTAGTGATTTACCGTAGTTTAGGTCATATGGGAAAGTTTAAATTGTGGGAATGTATGAAAGAGATAGTGTTTAATCCTTGGTTAAGAAAAATAGTGAATGATGTTGCAACTACTTGTGAGGAATGTCAGAAAGGGAAGTATTAGAGAATGTATGTGAAACCTCCTGTGTTACGAATGGATGTGAATGAACCTTTTGAGTTAGTAGTGATTGATTGTGTTTCCTTGCCAGTGACCGCGAGTGGATATGTAGGAATGGTTGTGATTTTAGATATTAAGAATAAGTTTGCGTATGCGGTGTCGGTAAAGAATAAGACTAGTATGAATGTGGTGAGAGAAGTTTATTTGCTGATGTGTTATGTAAACCAAAGCGAATGTTGAGTGATAATGGGCCTGAGTTTGTAGGGCAGGCATTTGAGCAAATGTTGAGTGATTTTCAGCGGATTAATGTAACTCTGCTGAAGTGTGTCATTCTTCAAGAGAGACTTGGGAGAGACGATTAAAATGTTTCTTTCTTTATGAATTGTATTGACTATATTAAGTATATCGGGAATCGGATAATCACTGGTGATTCTCATTTGCTCATTATTAGAGCAACTGGTATGTCTCCTTGTATGTATGTGATGAATTTTGAGAAGTTTGTGAAACCTAGATTGGGGTTGCCTGAAAGTGATAGGGATGTTTGGAGACAAAGTAGTTTTAAGGTCGGGATAAGGTTTTAATGGAAGTGATTGAAAAAGGACGGTTGAATGTGAGTAAGATGAGAGAAAAGTTTGAAGGGCCTTATGTTGTGAAAAGGGTTATTTCTAATGGGGTTAGTTATTTGTTAGAAAGTGAGAACAATGGTAGTATGAATATGAGTTTAGGGCGCACCAGGTGCAGTTGAGGCTGTGGAGAGAACCGCCTGGGTATTTGAAGATTCATCCAGTGTATAAGTTCTTGGTGAATGAGGATGACTTGAATGAGAATGGGGGGAAAGTAGATGACTTATGGTTAAAGGGGAAAGAGTTAGTGTTAGTGGAAAGAGTAAGGAAAAAGAAGCGTAAAACTGGAATATCGGGTAATGTGAGTAGACTAAAGGTGTTGTTTAACGATGATAATGAGAATGATGAGTATTTTTCAGGATTTTGGTGGGATAATGGGAGTAATGAACAGAGTTTGAGAAAAAGTACTTATACTGTGTGCCAGTTTCCGTTGGATGAAAGGCAGAGTGTGTTGGCAGGGTTGAGAGATATTAAAGATAGGAGTGTGCATATGAAAGTGGATGATTTGAGTAAATTCTGTGTGGAATTAGACGAAGTAGGGAATGTTATAATTACCTCCTCCTTACTAATGACCTCATTAACAAAATACCTATTCCTTCTTGCACCATCAAACACACACACACACACACACACGCGCGCACGCACGGACGCACGCACGCACAATTATTATTATTATTATTATTATTATTATTATTATTATTATTATTATTATTATTCTTTCTCCAAGACTGGGTTTAAGGTGCGTGGCATGCACCGGAAACAGAAAAGTAGTAGGAGAATATGACGCAAGTCAAAAAGAAAGCCCAGCCTTACTGCCCCCTTTATACCTAAGGGTATTATTATTATTATTATTATTATTATTATTATTATTATTATTATTATTATTATTATTATTATTATTATTATTATTATTATTATTATTATTATTATTATTATTATTTTATTATTATTATTATTATTATTATTATTATTATTATTATTATAGGATGTGAAAAAGTTAGAAGTTGAAAACCTTGAACTAAGCTCAAAGTTAAGTGAATCAGTATCTCATTCACAAACTGCAGAAAAACATATTCATGAGTTGAAGAAATTACGAGATAAAGTAAGTATGAATACGGAAACTATATAATATGTAATGTTAAAAACAATGCCACTTAACAAGATAAAGAGTTCAAATTTTCAGTTGGATTTTTTGCTTTTGGTTTCATGGATTTAAGTTTTATGGTGCTAACTCTAATTCATTTCATTGAAGCAACAAAATTGTTATTCTTTTACTTCAAGAAGCTATTTCTCTCTCTCTCTCTCTCTCTTATTGCTCTCTCCCTCTCTCTCTCTCTCTCTCTATCTCTCTCTCTCTTTCTCTCTCTTTCTCTCTCTTTCCTCTCTCTCTCTCATTCATCTTTTAGTTCTCTCTCTCTCTCGGCTTTCTCCGTACTCCCAGCTTTCTTAAACCACAATCTCCTCTCTCTCTCTTTCTCATTTCTCTCGCTCTCTCTCTCTCTTTCTCTCTCTCATCTCTCTCTCTCTCTCTCGTCTCGTCTCTCTCTCTTCTCTCTTCATCTCTCTTCTCTCTCTTCTCTCCTCTCTCCTCTCCTCTCTCTCTCTCTCGTCTCTCTCTCTATCGTCTCTTCTTCCCTTCTCGTCTCGAAGTATCTCTCTCTCTCTCTTCCTCTTCTCCTCTCTTTCTTCTCTCTCTCTCTTCTCTTTTCTCTCTCTCTCATCTTCCTTCTCTCAACTACGAAGAGATGTCTCGTCTGATCGCTCTTTATGAGGTGTAGTGTTTAAGATCTCTCTCTCTCCTCTCGGTCTCCTGAGTTCTGCCTCTCTCCTTCTCATCTCATTCTCCCTACTCTCCTCTCTTGCCTCTTCTCTCTCTCGTCTTTGCGTCTCTCTTTCATCAGTCATTCTCTCATCTCTTCGCTCATCTATGCGTTGCTTCGGGTCTCACTCCTCCTATCCTCCTCTCCTCTTCTCCTTCCTTTTTCTCTCGTCTGTCTCTCTCTCCTCTCTCTCTCTCTCCTCTATCTCCTCTCTCCTCTCTTCTCTCCGTCTTCTCTCGCTCTCTCTATCTCTCTCCTTCTCTCTCTCTCTCTCTCTTCATGAGTGCTCAAATTCAGCATGTTGTTTATAACGTGTGCTATGAACCCCGAAATACATTTATTTTTTGTCTATGGAAAAGAAAAGTAGATGTGCATATGTAAAGTAAAAGAAGATGTAACATTTTTTCAAAAAATAAAAATCAATGTGTGATCCTGTTCAACATATATATTAATGTATATATCGTATTAGGTGATGCAAAGCAGATGTCATATTTTTTTTCGCATCCGGGATTGCGGATGTTTGATCTTTATAAACCATCCGCGCGGATGCGGATTGCAGATGCAGGATGTTTGATATTATTAATACTAAGTATATATAATATATATATATATATACATATAATATTATATATATATATATATATATATATTAATATAGTATTATATATAATATTAATGCTAATCATTTTTCGAGTTTGTAGCACAATCTATTATATAATAATTACCAAAGGATGCGGGACGGGGATCCAACTTAGCAGGCCTCAACCTCTTTCCCCACCTCTTAATGAAAGGATTTTATACATGGATTTTTACTTTTTGCACTATGTATTTAGTCTGATATATGGAAATTCACCATATAGGAAAGTGGGTCGTTTGTTGTGATTGAGAAACATCATTTTTTCGTGGCCTTTTCTTGCTGAGAGTCTGTTTTTTCCTCTCGTGCGCTTTTTAGTATACTGATTATATTTGGTAGGCCGCCAGCATTGGTAAATACTCTCTTGTCCTGGAACACTACGTTTGAGGGGGACGGCCCAAATTTTTAACTTTATTCCTTCAGTTACTCAAAGCGTGGGTAAACATTTTGCTTTAACTTTCCACCCTAATATGATCATTATTTGTTTCTAGTCGTTTTTCTTCTTGATAGTTTTTCAATCATTTGCACTACATCTTTCGTAATACGTGTTTCTTCATCACTACTGGACTGTAGAAATTATACCAGTGATCTGTTATTGATTTACTTCTAGGAGGTGTTGGTTTGTAGATTTCTTTTTTTTTTCCTTTTAATGGGTGGGCGAATTATAGACTATTCGGATGAAGTTTTTCAACTGCCAACACAAAGTGACGATTTAACTTGTTCTAATTTGTGTTACAAAAACTTGCCTTTATAACGGGGATCTAGGTAAGCTGCAATAGTAATGGAAGGTCATATTTCCACAGAACCAAAACGATTTTCTAGCTCTAATTTTATTGTTTGCTACGTGTGGAGAAATTGTCTCATTTTCATTTGAAGATGGTTCAAAATGCTTCCTTAATGTTGAGATTAATGGTAATAATAATTAGGGAGACGAAGCTGTAGAGGTGCTGATGTTTTTGGCATCCCTAATCTCATGTGATTCTGTTGACTCAAATTATTATGACTTCATGCTGCGCGATCATGGAGTCTTAATTACACAGTTGAGTCGAGTCCCATGTCTCTCATTTTAAAGTTTGCGTTCACATTCATTTAAATTAAGTATTTTATTATAAATTCTTTTCAAATCTCGACATAAACATCCGCACAACACGCTCTCTATGAGTGG
>JABUQX010030822.1:0-15000 GCA_015478945.1 Trachelipus rathkii
GAGAGATGAGAGATTATATTTATTTAAAAATATAGTATCTTTTTATAAAACGATTATAAATAAGGAAAAGCTCACTTAATCGCTATAGCACAATACGCACTATAGAGTAATATAAAAATATGATGACATTAGCTTATTATATAATCATAATTTAAGAAGTTTTATATATATATATCACTATATATATAATGTTATTATATTAATATTTACTATGTGACTGGTAGAGAATTATTGCTAAGGCTTAGTTAAATTATCCATTTTTATTCACATTTCCATTCAATTATTATTATATATATATAATTTTTATATTATTATATTTATTATTTTAAATATTACTAATTAATTAATTTTAATTATTATTATATATCTATTATTATTATTTATGCGAGTTAATATAAAACTATAGAATTCTCTATACTACGCATGATATCTACGAAAACTAAGATAGAACAAAATAACTGATAAATATTTATAGGTATAATATACTGAAATAAATACTGAAATAGATCCTGCGCTCATTCTAACTTGCCTTTGTGAGAGAAGGAAGCATCCTCAACCCTCGCAACTATACCTAAATCGGTTTCAAAATAAACACCATTTTTTTCTAAAGATTACGATGGTACCACAGAAGGAAGAATTTGGAAGCACTAAATTCCACCAGATCATTTTGTCTTTTTTTTCTAGACGATGATCGAAGCTTGCGAATAGAAGTCTTGCACATATCCTTGATTTTCTAAATTACCTTCGTTAGGTATCTATTCTTCTCACTCATAGACTAATATTCTTACGGACGTTTTCAGGTAGTAGTTTTTGTTTGGATTGAATCAACACATAAGGGGCATAGGCCCTATTCTAATAGAGGAAACCTTTTCAATGGTAGTTCCTGACCAAGGATCCGGACGTAAGGATCAACCCGAGCTCCCTTGCCATACTAATGAGCCATAGCGACTCAGTCGCTCTATCCGATTGAGCGAACGTAGCGGCATAGGATTTCAACAACCTTTTACACTGTCAAATCTATTAACTAGAGTGGTGTGTCTTGATCAGTGGGTTTTGATAACTAACTTTTTTTCAATTTCGTTTATGTGATCTCTATCTGTATTTCAATATCCTAACCACACATGGCGACGATCCAACCTTCATTAGTCTATTCCATTTTAATTATTCCCTCAACATGCCAGATACATTAGTGCTAGGAAATATGGTGTTGGAGTAATCGGCCTTTTGTTCTTCTCGTATCCTTTGAGTTGTTATCAACTCAAAAGCTCATTCATTTATTTAACTTTCTTAGTTAGCCTCACACAAACACTTGAAACACAAACAAACACACAAACACCAAACACACAAAACACACAAACACACAAACAAACAAACACTCAACCCGAACCTTCTTCTCTTATTAAAAGTCTTAGTACCTAAGTTTCTTAGGATTTTTAATGGAAGCATCAATTTATCTCTCTTATTCAGCAAGATTCTAAGCTTTAAAGAGATTGTTTTCTTATGGGGTACCTTCAGGATTTCTTCTTACCACCTTAGTTGCTTGCTCAGTATAGAACCGTTGTTCACTCTGGTATTAAATCTGCATCAAATATCTACGGTGGTTCCGCACATATTGAACTCCTTGACAAGGTAGGGTTATAGGGTTTTTCAACTCTCCTGTCTCCCCACTCAGTTCTTCCCTAAGTTAATACGTGGTTTCTCCACATATTGAACTCCTTGACATAGGTAGGTGTATAGGTTTTTCAACTCTCCTCTCCACTCATGTCTCTAAGTCATCTACGGTGGTTTCTCCAACATATTGACACCTCCTTGAAACAAGGTAGGTATAGGGTTTTTCAAACTCTCCTGCTCCCCACACTCATTCTCCCTAAATATCTACGGTGGTTCTCCACATATTGAACTCCTTGACAAGGTAGGGTATAGGGTTTTTCAACTCTACTGCTCCCCACTCATTCTCTCTAAGTATCTACGGTGGTTCTCCACATATTGTTCTCCTTGACAAGGTAGGGTATAGGGTTTTTCAACTCTCCTGCTCCCCACTCATTCTCCCTAAGTATCTACGGTGGTTCTCCACATAGTGAACTCCTTGACAAGGTAGGGTATAGGGTTTTTCAACTCTCCTGCTCCCCACTCATTCTCCCTAAGTATCTATGATGGTTCCCCACATATTGAACTCCTTGACAAGGTAGGGTATAGGGTTTTTCAACTCTCCTGCTCCCCACTCATTCTCCCTAAGTATCTACGGTGGTTCTCCACATATTGAACTCCTTGACAAGGTAGGGTATAGGGGTTTTCAACTCTCCTGCTCCCCACTCATTCTCCCTAAGTATCTACGGTGGTTCTCCACATATTGAAACTCCTTGGCAAGGTAGGGGATTGGGTTTTTTCAACTCTTCTTGCTCCCACTCTTCTTCCCTAAGTATCTAGGTGGTTTCTCATATATTGAACTCCTTGACAGAGGTAGGGTAAAGGGTTTTTCAACTTATTGATCTCACCATATTCTCCTAGCTCTTTCTAGTAACGCGAATCTGTTGGCATGCTCGTCTCCTTTTTTTAAAAATTAGGCTATTAAGTGGATATTGATCTTCTGAACTCTCTCTCTTTCGTATATTCTTCTTTTCTTTTTTTTTTTTTTTTTTTTTTTTTTTTTTTTTTTTTTTTTTTTTTTAAGGTTCACACCTCACGGGCATAGCTCTATTCAAGGAGGGGATTCTCTCTAGGTAATTCCTACCTAGTATCCGAATAGGATTCGAACCCCGCGGAACCTTTGCCATGCGACTGTCCGTCGCTCTACCGTTTGAGCCACAGTTTCATCCATCCATTCTCTGTTCACCTCTCTAACCCCAAAGTTAACAGCTATGCTCATCTTACACATGCGTTACTCACTGGTAGAGTATGGGAGCACACTTCTTCATGCTAAATTTCCCGAACTTCTTACTAATCATATTTTCAAACGCCGTGTATCGTGGTATGTCGACCATTCATTAATTTTATTTTCAAATTTTTTTTCCCCCAAATCTGGTGGAAACCAATTGTAGATTTCTGGCCGTTTATTTCTACCGGATATATTTATATATATATATATATATATTATATATATACTATTATATATATATAATATATATATATATAATATAATATATAACTATATATATATACATACTACTAAATATATATTATATTTCTAGTCTTTTTATATGAAATATATATTTATATATATATATATATATATATATATATACTATATATATATATATATATTTATATTTATATATGATATGATATATTATATAATATATAAACTGATATAATATATCTATAATATATATAATATATATATTTATAATATAATATATATATATATATATACATACTATCATATTACAATATATATTATAATACTATTTACTATATATATATTATACTATATAATATATATATAAAGAAGCCACCCGAAAAAATCAGCCATTGTTTTTATTTCTGGTCGACGAAATTTGGTGAAACAAACACCACAAGGAAGCACTCTCCCAATCATTTAAAAATCTGCGATAAAATTTAAAAATTGGTTCATAGAAAAAAAATGTTATCATATTTCCTATTTTGACAAACAAAATTCAAATGTAGGAAAAAGAGCAATTATCTGAATCATGATGAAATATACATAAAAAGGAGATCTGTCCAAAACATGTCTAAAATCTTTTATAAAAAATTGAACCCTCTGAACATTTGTGAAATGAACACATATTAATATAGCCTAAATTGTGATCTAGAATCAAACGTAAAAGACAATAAAAAAACGTATTTTTTTTATCAAATTAAAAAAATAAAAAATAAATAAATAAAAAAAAAATACATGATTTTATTTTTGTTAGCACTCGCATATATATATATGTAGTATATATATATTATATTATATATTTATATAATATATATATAATAATATATTATATATCAGTTATATTATTGATATATATATAATATATATATATATATATAAATATATATATATAGTATAAATATAATATATATTATATATTATATATATATATATATAATAGTATAAGTAGTATCAGGGCCATTTTGCCACGCAATTTGACTGACACGCTACCTGCCTTTACTGACTTGACCTTTTTGCTTGATCCTTTTTTGGACCTGACCTTGTTTTGAACCAATTTACATGACTCTCAGGACTTTTTTTTGCTTGACTTTTTGACCACCCCTTTGATCTTCCGTGGTCACTTTTGGCCCACGGTATTTTTGTGCAACACACTATGTTTTGCAACGCTGATTTTACTGGCACCTAAATTTCTTAGCACCCTTGCGAAGAAGGGTTGCGCCATAAGGGAGGCGAAGCTCATCGTACAGTATTACCCCTATACGCCCCCTAATTTATTTTCGTCCATGGTCCATTTTTGACCCACGTGATTTTTGATGTGTCCTTATAGGGGCTTAGCCTTTTGAATATCTAACCTTGTTGGTTCGAATCCTCCGCACCCGCAGGTGCGTTTTTCCGAGCCGCGTTTCCTGCCGCGTTTTCCAGCCCGTCGCGCTTGCCCATCCAACCTGAACCGTTGTTCGCATGCCGCACCCTTGTGTCACATCCCTCCTGTTTCCTGGGGCCCGTCCCCCATACAATACCCGACCATCCACCATACCACACAGCACACCCCACACACCTGTGGCACGTGGTCATGATCACGCGACTTTTCACGTCATTTACATTACACTTAATCTTCCTTCACCTCAAGCCTTTCGTCTTCAGCTGTTCGAGTTTCTTTCCCGGTTTAAATCAAAATATATAGCCTACGAATGGATTACGAAACCTTACCACGCGGTCCTAACTTATGACCTTATAGTCCAGGACCAAACGGATGAGATCTGGTAATTGAGATATCTGAAATTCAGGTCAATTACCGGAGTCCGTGAATTCCTATAATAATTATAATACTAATAATAATAATTATATATATATATATATAATATAATTATATATATAATATATATATATATATATTAATATATAATATATATATATATATATATATACATAATATTATAATATATATATATATATATATATGAATATATATTATATATATAGAGAGAGAGGAGAGAGGAGAGAGAGAAGAGAGAGAGTGAGAGGGCGAGAGAGCGTTGCGGTACATTTCGAAGTAGTTACACTTTTAAACCTATTTGAGATTGAAAATTTTATTTGAAAAATCATTTTTAATTGATTTTCCTATATTTTATATTATTTTTATTGAAATTAATCTTAATTATTTACGGTATCTTTTTATTATTTTTAATTTTATTTTTTTTGTTATAACATCTCTCATCCTGAGAATCCAGCAACGGTGAAACGTGCATTGAAATGCGATTCCGTGAAAAGCACGTGGGCCAGACGTCCGTGCCTATTATGTTCTCTATTTAATGTCGAATTTATTACATTTTATTATGAATTATTTTATTCATTTTAATTTGAATTATTATAATGATAAATTTTAATTGATTTTAATTATTTGCGTAACGTAAATTGAAGTCGAGAATCAATGTTATTTCATGTGGTTAATAGGTTTTGTCGCAAGGAGTAACACGTTTCTTTGATTACTGTTATGGTCAAGCCATATACCAGACATGCGCATCTAAAAGCGAAGAGAGAGAGAGAAGAGGAGAGATGAGAGGAGAGAGAGAGAGAGAGAGAGAGAGAGAGAGAGAGAGAGAGAGAGAGGAGAAAGAGAGAAGAGAGAGGAGAAGAGAGGAGAGAGAGAGGAGCAGAGAGGTCGTATATTAATATACCTTATATATATATACTATAATATTATATATATAATCAATATTAATATATATATATATATATCTATATTAATATATATATATATATATATATACTATAATATAATATATATTATATATATATATTATATACCTATATATTCATATATGATATAATATAATCATATAATATATTACTATATATATATATATATCATAATATTAACTTTTGTTTGAGACCATGATAATTTCGCGGGCCTTGACGCTTAGCCGCGATACCCTATACCCAACCTACACATAGCCTAAACCTTGACCTAACCTAACCATAACCTAACCTACCTAACACGTAACCTAACCTACCTAACCTACCTAACCTAAAAATTTATCATTACCTAACCAACCTAACATACTGAAATAGCGTCACTACCCTAACCTAACCTATCTTTACACCTGCACTAGTCTCTCATTCCGCCTCTGAGCCATCCAAGGTAATGATCACACTAGCTTTGGTAGGTTATCTGTGGCTAATGAGGTCAGTAGGTACCCTCTCTGTCTTATGTTGACTGTATGGATACTATATCCTAACTATTTCCAACGTGACACGCAGACACACACACACACCAACACACCACAACACACACACACCAAACACAATACACACATTTCACTATGACACTTATATCACACATTCACTTATACCACATTCACTAATACACACCATTCACATATGCCCTTACCCACATACTAATGCCCTTATATGAACACACATTACCTATCACTTGCAATTTACCCTATAGACATTACTTTACACTTATACACAAACGGTCAAAACACAACACACACACAACACACATCCACACACACACGCACACTTACACTTGATACACACATTCACTATGACCTCTACATCTCTATACACATACATACATTTACACTTATACACACTTATAAAGACAATATACCTTAAGACTTTAATAGGTAATTTTAGACGGTGATTTGGAGACACTGAAATTTTATTGAAAAACATCAATTTTTACAGACCTAAAGCAGTAAATCCATAAATGAATAGGGTGTCTACCTAACTAGGGGGGATTTAGTATGCTTTGTTTTAAGAAACTGTTTTAATCATGCTTTTAACTCACGTTTTACTGCTTTATAACTCATGTTTTACGCTTTAACCACTTTATGTTTTAAACTACTGTAGTGCATTCTTTGCTTTTTAATTGTACAGTAAAATCATAAACATCAATCAGAGGTGTTCTAACACCTAGGGGGGATTGTAATTGCGTTTGTTGTTACTGCTTTAACTGCTTTATCACTTTCTTGCTGTTACTTCGCTATTTAACTTTCCTGCTTTAAGCTGGCTTTATACCTTTTCTGCTTAACTGCGCTTTACTTTCTGCTGCTTTAATCCGCTTTAAACTCATATACATTTACATATCATTAAAGCAGTAAATCAGTAACTCAATAGTAGGTGTTTCCTAACACCTAGCGGGGATAGTAATGCTTATGAATTCTAGACTCCCTCTTGAATGCTTGAAAGATTTATTACTCTGCTTTAATCAAATGTTCTACTGGCTTAACCCTTTTCTGCTTTACTGCTTTAACTTTTTCTGTTTACTGCTTGAAAAACTTTCTGTGCTTTACAGCTTGAAACTCATTAACATTACATACCGTTAAAGCAGTAATATCAGTAATCAATAAGAGGTTGTACTAACCCTAAGGGGGATTTAGTATCTTTTTGGTTTTAACCAAAAAAAAAAGCTGTCTTTACGCTTTAATACTCAGGTTTAACTGTTTAAGATACTCAGGTTTTATATCTCTGCTTTAAAAACTTATATGTTTTTAAAACTGTTTTAAACCTCATATTTTTTACATTATATGTTTTTTTTATTTTGTTTAAAAAACTTTTATATTTTTTATTATTTATTTATTTTTATTATTATTTTATTATTTTAATTTTTTATATTTTTTTTATTTTTATTTATACCTAGTGCTTATTTTTTACTGTTCATGCTTTTGTTATGTATTATATAGAACAACGACATTTCCACTATGACTACTTATACAACATCATTCACTATGAATGTGGACACTTATACTCACACAGGCACACACACACCACACACATATATATATTCACTATGGCATTTACCCATAGACACTTACTTGTACACTTATACACATGCGTCACACAACACAATACACAGATTACTTACACTTCAAACAGATTACTTACCGCAGATTCTAACTTACAGATCACACAGATTTACTACACTGCACACACGAATTAACTTACATTTACACTACAAACAGCACAACACACACACAGCACACGCACACACACACAACACACAATCCCACACACACAGATTTACTTATCACTCACGGACACAGATTTACTTAAACACGCAGATTTACTTACACACATAAGTGATAATTTATTAAAAATTTTGTTAATTAAGCACGTACATTTATATTACTTCACAGAAATAAATAGCCTAAAATTATTTCAAAGTTCTTTAAAACTCTCTATATAAATCATCAATTATCTTGGAACAACGAATTATTATTGATATCTGTTAAAACTTTTTGTTGTAAAAAACTTTTAATTTTTATCGGATGTGTACGATGTTGTACTAAATTTTATGAAATTTTTATTAAAAACATATATTTTTACAACGTAAACCTTAAAGCAGAATAAATAGTACTTCAGGTAAGGTCACACCCTAGCACCCTCCTACACCTTAAGCAGTGCCACGTTTTGTTCTATTGACTACTGCTTTACATCATCTTTAATCCAGGTCTAAGCTATAAAAAACAGAAAGTCAAGTTCTTCCTCTGCTAACATAATCATTGTATTTCTTATTAAAAATCTTTTAAAGTCTTTATTTTAAAATTAACAATATATTTTCACTTCATCTAATATTCACTCGAACTGGTTAACTAAAAAAGATTTTTCAAAAGTTTTTAAAATAATTCGGAGTTTTTCCTTTATTTATTATTATTATAATTATTATCGTATGTACATTGACACCATCACGAAGAAATACAAACAAACCCGCAAATCCTTAACAGATCGAACGTCCTCTCTCTGTATAAAATGCTGTTGTAGGAATAATCTTTTGTATCCCAGGGGCTGTTTAAGCCTAATCCAGGTCTAAAAGTATACGTTAATTTCAAACTGGGACCTTTTTCTGTAAAATTGTTGAGTGGAATAACCTACGTTAGGCTCTAAATTTTATGGGCTAACATTTAGGATACGGCCTGTATTTGTGACGGGCTAATTTAAAATCCTAATAACCAGGTTCATAAAGGTAATTCATATAAAGGAACATAAATCATTGTTTATTATTATTTTTATAAATATATTTTCAAAGATAACTCTGGACACGCGTAAAGAAAAATCTTTAAGCAGGTAAGAGGAAATGTTTTCCTTACCTTGTAGATTGGTCGTAGCTAGTTTTCCCCCTAGTTATAAAGCTAAGCACCAATGGCTCAGCATGAGCCCGACCCGCAAAGTCAACCAACTGGCCCCGCTGTGCGTCCCCGCCGCGTCCCGCCCAGCGCGTGCACCCGCATGTGCGCAGATATTTCCGCGTTCCAGCACGAAGCGTGCGCCGCGAGGCGCAATATGTCTCGCGCGTTCCCATGTGGGCCCGCCGTGTGCGGCCCACAGAGCGGCTTATTTATTTTTCGGAACAGGTTGACCACTCACACAATCACATGCATCACACACACACACAATCGCTCATTATACACACAATATTCACACATAACACAACACACACCCACCCATTGCTGGATTCCACACAACAACCAACACACCACATCACTTTGAACATATAACGTATCAATTTTATTATAAAACATTCTATTATACTTAGTGTATTTATTTCATGCCTATTTTTAAAACACACACACCACCACAATTACAGCATACACAAACACCCATTCCTAAAAGCACGACACATCTACACCTTACACTTGCACGCACCCGGGCCACTCGATATTTGATTGCCCTCACTTGATGCTCAAGCTTTTGATGCCCTCAACTTTGTGATGCCATCATGTTTTTGATGCCCTCACTTTGATGTCCCAGCTTTTGATGCTCACTTTGATGCGCTCAGCTTTTCTGTTGCCTCAACTTCTGATGTCCTTTAACTTTAATAACTTAGGCTTTGGTACCTCCGCTTCTGGGTGTTCATTTTGATTGACATCGTCTTTGGATGGCGTGCATCTTTGATCACCTATTTGTTTATAATATATGTTATTTACTAACATAAATCTTATTTGTATTAATCTCCATTTATTTATTTGGGGTGCCATTTATTAATTTAAAACGTAACATAACTGTAAAGTCATAGAATGTGTAATGTATAACAGTCATAAAGCTAAAAAGCTGTAGGTGTCCTCATAGCGCGCAGTGTATTAAGCGCATGTACTTCAGTATTAATGTATGATGAGGTATGTAAACCCTTAACATACAGAGAAGATTTCAACGTCACCATTAGGGATGTGTAGCTTCTGGTAATTAAGTAACTTGAAGGACGGAAACCCGGGATGACTTCCGTTGACATACGCTGCACACACTTGGTGCATGAAGATACCTTTTATTCTTGGGCTGGAGTTTGACCATCGGTTCATGGCGTGCGGGTGCGCCGTAGGGCGTGGCGGGAACTGCGGAAATCGCTGCCCTGCGTGTGCGTGCCGCTGCGAGCCCGATGCGCAGGAACGACGCGCCGCCGCGCTCGGCGAGTACGAGTTCGCGGCGGGCGGGACGGCGCGGAGACGCACATCTACGTCAACGAGCGACGTCGGCTGCTGTGGGCGCGGGCTCATGCTGAGCCTGGTGGTTAGCTTATGAAATTATCAAGCAGTACAATCACAAGGTAAGGAACTATAGAAATAACTAAAACGGAATGAGATTAATTAAATTGCCATTTATTATAAATTAAGTTTAACAAATATTTATGACTTTCTCTAGACGAGGCATTTAAGAGAACTAGAATTAGGCTATATTTAAGAATTATATTTACATTCCTATGAGTTTGTCTGTTTTTAAAATTATTACGAAGAAAATGTGAAATTCGACTGAATAAGTTTGTTTATCGAAAAAAAAATAAAAATCGATCTCTTATTTGTAGATTTTATTTATTAAATAAATTACTTATTTATTTATTTATCTATTTATTTATTTATTTAATTATTTATTAGCAATTTCATTTAATTTTTGTTAGATTATATTTTGTTTATAGATTTTTATTTTATTTTTTATTTCAAATTTTATGCAGTTCTTACCTTTCAACTCTTGATAAATTATGACGAAAATTTTCATTTGCAATTTTTAATTTTTTTTAATTTTTTTACCTACAAAACTAAATTATTTTTTGATAGCCTGTAAACTGCATCTCAAAATTAAAACTTTCATGTTCATATACTATGGAAAAAATAAACACTTCAAATGCAGTCATAATAACTTTATTGTAATTATATTGCTAGATGTTACCAATTATAATGAATATAATTTTTCAATTTTTTCAAGTGTTTCTATATGATCTACATTATTGAAATTTAATATTTCTGATGTTTTCGTTCTTTGATTTAACTATTTTTTAAGTTTAGATATATTAATAAACTATTACACAATCTTTGAATATAGGGATGGTATACAAAATTGCAGGACAACCGGATACCGAATATCTAGTAAACAGATAGACAGAGAGATAGATATTATTTGAAGTTACTTAAAAAAATAATTTATAATCTTAAATCTTATTTAAAGAATTTCATTTATTTCCTTTATTTCATGAATATTATTATTATTATTATTATTATTATTATTATTATTATTATTATTATTATTATTATTATTATTATTATTATTATTATTATTATTTATTATTATTATTATTAATATATTATTATTTTTAATTATTATTATTATTTATTATTATTATTATTATTATTATTATTATTATTATTATTATTATTATTATTATTATTATTATTATTATTATTATATTATTATTTATTATTATTAATTATTTTTATTTATTATTATTATTATAATTATTATTATTATTATTAATTATTATTATTATTATTATTATTATTATTATTATTATTATTATTATTATTATTATTATTATTATATTATTATTATATCAATATTAAATAATTATTATTATTATTTCATTATTTTTAATAATTTTTATATTAATTTTTTGATAATTTTAAGCGTCATTTTGCCGATTCGTCTTTATTATTATTATTATTATTATTATTATTATTATTATTATTATTATTATTATTATTATTATTATTATTATTATTATTATTATTATTATTATTATTATTATTATTATTATTATTATTATTATTATTATTTAGGAATTCAACATCAGCTTTTGATTTTATAAAAGTTTTGGATTTCACTTCCAAGGTTCTAAATATTTATTTTTGGCCATTATTGAGTTTACTTAAAATAATTTTTGAAAATAATTTACAAGAGAAGTAGAAGGCATATTTACATAGATTTCCTGTCAAGTTCGTCTCTGTACTTGAGACATCTTCTGAGGAAAGTTTTTTGTAAACGAATGAGTGGTTTAATTAATATATACAATAACTAAATCGAATAATATTAAGTTTAACTGATAATCCATTAAATTTTGTTAATATCTGGTCTACAAATTTTGATGCAGAAGGCCTCCGCAATCTTACGTTTCAGGACTTCTTACGATCCGCATAATATTGTGAAGTATTTGGAAATATTACCTATGGTTGATTGCCAATTTGTCGTGTGGAAATGTACAAATATTTTACTGGGATTGTAGCAATGTTGAAATGCCTTATCCGACAATCTATTCATCATCTAAACAATATATGTCGACGTACAGTCTGACTCAGGGCAGTTAAATTGGTACACACCGTAATGGTTGTCGAGCAATTCATCTCTTGTGCTAAAGGAGGAAGGAGGATGGTAGTTATTTGTACTTATGGTATATATAGTCTGACTTTGATTTTTGAGGTGTCTTTAGTTTTGAGGTGGGAATTCAAAATATTACGAAGGCACTTCTCTTCCTTATTGAAGTCTATAGCAATAGAAGTTTTGAAGAAGAAATTTGTCGCATTTTCTGGTTATTTTTACTTTTTTTATTATATAATTTTGTAAGGGTTTTAATAATCAAGTTTTCAACTGAATATTGTGGATGATAACAGTTAATTAAATTTTACTTAATGAGATAAATTTCTCCATCAAAAGTTGTCTAAGTTGAACATTGGTTGTATGCTCTGTACACTAGAGTTTTTAAGATAGATTCATTGTAAATAATTGGTGAATAGGATCCATAGTTCATATATAGACCATTATCAGAGGGTTTGATAAGTATACCTGTAGATAATGAGCTATCAGAATTAACGTTGATTTTGATATCTAAAAAAACAGATAGTATTATTAATCTAAGTATCGTAAGTGAATTTTAAGCATCACAACTCTTGAATTCTATTGTTGAACTGAAATAAATAATCTATGTTCCTAAAGATGGCGAGGGTGCCGTCGACATACCTTATGTAAAATACAGTGTTAAAGTTGTTTGTTTCACTAAGGATTTTGTTTTCCAGATAGGACATATAGAAGTCCGCATATGTAGGTCCAAGTGGTGAGCCGATCGATACTCCATCAGTTTATAGATAAATGGTTTCTTTAAATTTAAACGGTGTCTGGATACAACAAAATAATAAAAGGTTCCTCATATGTTGTTCTGATAGTTATGGTGTGGGTAGGTTATTTGAGTGATACACTTCATTAATTATTATGTCAATCGTTTCAAGAACTGGTACATTTGTGTACAAAGACTCTACGTCAAGTGAGGCGAATATATCAGTACCTTCAAGTTTTAAGTTTGATAATTTACATAATGTTTCATTATTTGATTTAACTATAAAAGAGTTATTAAGATATGGTCGGATAATGCTGCTCAGATATTTTGCAATTTCATGTGTAACCGTGCCGATAGATATTTAGGTCTAAAGGTGGATTTCCCTCTGAGTTTGGTGTATTTTATTCAATCCTATATATATGTCCTCACATTTTAAAAAACCCAGTTCTTTTAATTTTGTCAGAAATTCTTTTTTTATTTCATATCTATTATTATTATTATTATTATTATTATTATTATTATTATTATTATTATTATTATTATTATTATTATTATTATTATTATTATTATTATTATTATTATTATTATTATTATTAATTATTATTATTATTATTTTATTATTATTATTATTTTTTTGTTTATTATTTTATTATTTATTATTATATATTATATTTCTATCATTATTAATTATTTCTGATTATTATTATTATCTATAATTATTATATTTATTAATAATTAATTTATAATTTATTATTATATATATATATATAATTATATATTTTTTTTTTTTTTTTTTTTTTTTATATTGAGAGGGCCATTGAATTTGCTAATGAGGGAAAATAACATTCTAGAATACAATCCAATTATTGAGAAATATTATGGAATTTCTTCTCGGATTTAAGCTTTATGAAAACATATGTTTATTTAAAATTTTATATATATAAGAATACAAAAAATAAAATTTAATAATTAATATAATAATAATAATAATAATAATAATAATAATAATAATAATAATAATAATAATAATAATAATAATAATAATAATAATAATAATAATAATAATAATCAAAGTTGATAAAAATGTAATAATAATAATAAATAATAATAATATAATGATAATAAAATAATATAATAATATATTATATAGTATTACGAGTATATAATAATAATAATAATAATAATAATAATAATAATAATAATAATAATAATAATAATAATCAAAGTTGATAAAATTTCTATAAAATACACCTCTTCTATGACTTTTTAAATTGTATCAATGTTTTCGGCTTTCCTACAACTTTTTTTTGTTTTTTTTGTTTTTTTTTTATTTTTTGTTCCTTTCTTTTAATTTAGAATAAAAGTTCACATTTACGGGCATATGCATTGATTCAAGAAGGGGAAACTTCTCAAGGTAATTTCTACCTAGGATCCGGACTAATGATCGAACCCGGGCCATTGCCTTGGTTAATATCAAATATGTTTGATGTTGAGGTGATAGGTATTTTCTACAGTATTATATTTTCATCAACTTTTGCACATTACATTATAAAATTTATATATATTT
>JABUQX010030822.1:25000-29818 GCA_015478945.1 Trachelipus rathkii
TATATTTAAGAATTATATTTACATTCCTATGAGTTTGTCTGTTTTTAAAATTATTACGAAGAAAATGTGAAATTCGACTGAATAAGTTTGTTTATCGAAAAAAAAATATAAAAATCATGATCTCTTCATTTGTAGATTTTATTTTATTTATTAGACAATTTAATTATATTTTTATATCTATTTATTTATTTATTTAATTTTTAACTAGCAATTTCATTTTATTAATGAACGAGTATATTTGTTTATAGATTTTTATTTTATTTTTTATTCAAAATTTTAGTGCAAGTTCTTACCTTTATAATAGTTTTATCGATTATGACGAAATTTTCATTTGCAATTTTTAATTTTTTTTAATTTTTTTACCTACAAACTAAATTATTTTTGATAGCTCTGTAAACTGCAAATCTCAAAATTAAAACTTTCATGTTTCATATACTAATGGAAAAAGATAAACATTCAAATGCAGA
This sequence comes from Trachelipus rathkii, assembly GCA_015478945.1. Lineage (NCBI taxonomy): Eukaryota > Metazoa > Arthropoda > Malacostraca > Isopoda > Trachelipodidae > Trachelipus > Trachelipus rathkii. The sequence goes on from JABUQX010030822.1 coordinate 25,468, forward strand.
TCATAAATAACTTTTATTGTATTATATTGCTAGATGTTACCAATTATAATGAATATAATTTTTCAATTTTTTCAATGTTTCGTTAGGGTCTACATTAGGAAATTCAAGAAATTCTGATGTTTTTTCGTTCTTTGATTTAAGCTATTTTTTAAAGTTTAGATATATTTAATAAAACTAATTAGAAAATATTTGAATATTATAAATAGATCTATAAATGAATAGATAGTTTAGATAGAGATATAAAGATAAACAGATAGACAGAGCAGATAGATTGAATGTGTAGTTACTTAAAAAATTTATATTGTTATAGTTAAATCTTGTTTTAAATAATTTTAAGCTTTTGAATTTCCCAATTTACATGATATTATTATTATTATTATTATTATATTATTATTATTATATTATTATTATCTATTTATATTATTATATTATTATTAATTATTATTATTATTATTATTATTATTATTATTATTATTAATTATTATTATTATATTATTATATATATATTATTATCTATTATTACTTATTATTAATTATTATTATTATTATTATTATTATTATTATTTATTAATTATTATTATGTATAATTATTATATTATTAATTATTATTATTATTATTATTAATATTATATATTATTAATTAATATTATTAATAATTATTTTACTTATTATTATTTATATTATTATTATTATTATTATTATTTATTATTATTATTAATTTTTATTATTATATTATTATTATTAATTATTATTATTAATTAATTATTTGTTATTATTATTATTATTACTATTATGTATTATTATTCATTATTATTATTCATTATTATTATATTATTATTATTATTATTATTATTATTATTATTATTATTATTATTTATATTTATTATTATTATTATTATTAATATTAATTATTTTGTAAAATTTAACTTTATTATCTTTCATTTTAAATGGATTACTTCCAAGGTCTAAATATTTGATTTTTGCCATTATTAGAGTTAACTTAAAATAATTTTTGAAAATATTTAACAAGAGAAGTAAGAAGGCATTTTACATAGACTTTCCCCTGTCAAGTTCGTCTCTGTAACTTAGATCATCTTCTGAGGAAAGTTTTTTTGTAAAACGAATGAGCTGGTTTAAATTATATATACAATAAATAAATCGACATAATATTAATTTTACATGGATAATAGCCATTAAATTTTGTTAATATCTGGTCTACAAATTTTGATGCAGAAGGCCTCCGCAATCTTACGTTTCAGGACTTCTTACGATCCGCATAATATTGTGAAGTATTTGGAAATATTACCTATGGTTGATTGCCAATTTGTCGTGTGGAAATGTACAAATATTTTACTGGGATTGTAGCAATGTTGAAATGCCTTATCCGACAATCTATTCATCATCTAAACAATATATGTCGACGTACAGTCTGACTCAGGGCAGTTAAATTGGTACACACCGTAATGGTTGTCGAGCAATTCATCTCTTGTGCTAAAGGAGGAAGGAGGATGGTAGTTATTTGTACTTATGGTATATATAGTCTGACTTTGATTTTTGAGGTGTCTTTAGTTTTGAGGTGGGAATTCAAAATATTACGAAGGCACTTCTCTTCCTTATTGAAGTCTATAGCAATAGAAGTTTTGAAGAAGAAATTTGTCGCATTTTCTGGTTATTTTTACTTTTTTTATTATATAATCCTTGTAAGGGTTTTAATAATCAAGTTTTCAACTGAATATTGTGGATGATAACAGTTAATTAAATTTTACTTAATGAGATAAATTTCTCCATCAAAAGTTGTCTAAGTTGAACATTGGTTGTATGCTCTGTACACTAGAGTTTTTAAGATAGATTCATTGTAATAATTTGTGAATAGGATCCATAGTTCATATATAGACCATTATCAGAGGGTTTGATAAGTATACCTGTAGATAATGAGCTATCAGAATTAACGTTGATTTTGATATCTAAAAAAACAGATAGTATTATTAATCTAAGTATCGTAAGTGAATTTTAAGCATCACAACTCTTGAATTCTATTGTTGAACTGATGTATATATAATCTATGTTCCTAAAGATGGCGAGGGTGCCGTCGAACATACCTATGTTAAATACGGGGTTAAAGTTGTTTGTTTCACTAAGGATTTTGGGTTTCAGATAGGAACATATAGAAGTTCCGCATATGTAAGGTCCAAGTGGTGAGCCGACGATAGCTCATCAGTTTTATAGATAAATGTTCTTTAAATTAAAAAAAACGGGTCCTGGATACACAAAATGAATAAAAGGTTCCCTCAATATGTTGTTCTGAATAGTATGGTGTGGGTAGGTTATTTGAGTGATAAACTTCGTTAATTATTATGTCAATCGTATCAAGAACTGGTAACATTTGTGTACTAAAGACTCTAGTCAAGTGAGGCGAATATATCAGTGCCTTCAAGTTTTAAGTTTGATAATTTACAATAATGTTCATTATTTGATTTAAAACTATATAAAGATTATTAAAGATATGGTCGGATAATGCTGTTCAGATATTGGGCAATTTCATGTGTAACCGTGCCCATAGATATTATAGGTCTAAAAGGTGGATTTCCTGAGTTTTTGTGTATTTTATTCAATCCATATATATGTCCTAATTATAAAATCCATTTCTTTTAATTTTGTCAGAAAATCTTTTTTATTTCATATCTATTATTATTATTATTATTATTATTACTATATTAACATATTAGTATGATTAGTATTTTAATAAATTATATTATTATTATTAATTATTATTATTATTATTATTATATATTATTATTATTATTATTATTATTATTAATTATTATTATTAATTATTATTATTATTATTATTATTATTATTATTATATTAAAATATATATAATATTATTAATTATTATTTTTATTATTTTTAATATTATTATTATTATTATTATTATTAATTATTATTATTATATTATTATTATTATTATTATTATTTTTGATTATTATATTCATTATTATTATTATGATTATTTTCCATATTATTGAGAGGGCATGGAATTTGCCTAATGAGGGAAGAATACATTTCCTAGTAATTACAATCCAATTATGAGGAAATATTATTGGAATTTCTCGGATTTAGCTTTATGAAAAATATATTATATAGTATGACGCGTATATAATAAAATAATAATAATAATAATAATAATAATAATAATAATAATAATAATAATAATAATAATAATAATAATAATAATAATAATAATAATAATAATAATAATCAAAGTTGATAAAAATGTAATAATAATAATAATAATAATAATAATAATAATAAAATAATAATAATAATAATAATAATAATAATAATAATAATAATAATAATAATAATACATAATAATAAATCCAAATGTGATAAAATTTCTATAAAATACACCTTCCTTCTGATGACTTTTTAAATTGTAATCAATGTTTGCTTCCTACAACTTTTTTTGTTTTTTTGTTTTTTTTTTATTTTTGTTTTTTTATTTTATTTAAAAAAAAGTTCACAATTTACGGGCATAGCATTATTCAAGAAGGGGAACTTCTCAAGGTAATTTCTACCTAGGATCCGGACTAATGATCGAACCCGGGCCATTGCCTTGGTTAATATCAAATATGTTTGATGTTGAGGTGATAGGTATTTTCTACAGTATTATATTTTCATCAACTTTTGCACATTACATTATAAAATTTTATATATTTATATATATATATATATATATATATATATATATATAATATATATATTTATATATATATATATATATATATATATATATATATATATATATATAATATATATGTATATATAGTATATATATAATACTATAGTATATATATATATATATATTATATTGTGATTCATTAAAACTGTAAAAAAACATTAGTATTGATTATGATAAAAAAACATTTTGCTAATACAAAATTAAGTATAAATTTCACAAAGGACTTTCATTTAATTTATCTGTATTAATAGTGTGTTCTTAAAATATAAAATATAAAAGTATAGAAATTTATTCTAACTTTTGAAGATTTGAAAGCAGCCTTTTTAATATTTTTATCAACATTATTATTCTAATTAGAATTAATTGATGCTTTCAAAAGGAGAGCATATTATCTAAATATAGCATAATATATTTATTATATATATTAATATATTTAATATTTAGTAATATATAAGTTTAGAGGAGCAATAATAGATAAAGGAAACAAAGTCTCATAATTTATTTACTATATGTTTATTAGCAATTCGAAAATGAAATATATTATGAGATTTTTATAAATCAACCCATAGATCCCTTTTTCCTCCAAAATCCACCACCAAACATCCTCC
>JABUQX010030823.1:0-2500 GCA_015478945.1 Trachelipus rathkii
CCAATAAAACTATAATAATAATAATAATAATAATAATAATAATAATAATAATAATAATAATAATAATAATAATAAATATAATAATAATAATAATAATAATAATAATAACGAATGAAGTTAAAATCAAGCTAAAAAACATTAAAACCACAAAAGAATAGAAAGAGTTATATACTTTGAGACGTACAGAGGATCAGTAATGTGACAAATGTTAAAAAAAAATCAGACTGAAGTTACAATTGAGCAACAGAGTTAAAAATTTAGTTGGTAGATAAAGTAAGTTTTGGAACGATGGATTCACGAATATTCTAAAATTTCTGAGAGATTGATAATTAACAAAACAGAATATTATAAAGTAAGTAATTGAGTGGCAGATTCACTTTTGTTTAGGGACGGTTTATATTTATTGATGTATAATGATTCAAGAATTAGAAGAGACTGTGTGTCAGGGGCAGAAAAAAGTAACTCAAATTTTTCCCTTATATACATTTCAGTATTATTCTGACAAACTCTTTAAAAATTTGCTAATTTTTTAAATGTAAAAGACCGTTTTCCTGCACTGTTTGAGTCCGAAGTCGTCTATAAGTACACCTGTCCTCGCTGTGAGCGATGCTTCCGAGCATGTGCCCATAAGGAAATGAGCCACAGAACCTTATGCCCTCTGTTTACAAAAGAAATAATGGGCGTAGGCAGGGGGTGCAAGGGGGGGCACTTGCCCCCCCTAAATCTTGGCGAAATTTAAAAAACAGAACCATTCAGATGCTTACCGGACGACGGTTTTAAGGAGGAAGGGGCATTTATTAGTTAGAAAAACTCGTAAAAAAAATGGTGAATACTCAAGCGCTGACTAATGTTAGTGGTTACTAATTTAGGCCTAGGTGTCCAAACTCCATTGTTTTTAAAATTAGTCTTCACTGGTATAAATTCAAGACTATGATTAAATTACTAGCTGTGTGTTCTTTATTGCAGCTAGCTTCATTCGAGCAGTGATTCTCCGCTGGGAACTCCAGTATGTCTAGATAGCATTGGCTGCTGATAAAGCTGCGTAAACTACTATAATATACTATTATATATTATATATATAATTAATATAATGATATAGGCTTATATAATATATAATAAGTATTTTATCATAACTATAAATACCACACTTAATATACTATATGTTAACCTATATAATATATATTATACTATATATATTCTATATATATATAATATATATATATAATATATATATATATATATATAATATATTAACGTATATAACTCTCGTGAGCTGTACTAATATATCAATACATATTATACTCATACCTATATATATATTTATTATATATATAATATATATAGTGATAGAATGATTGATAAATTATTATATATATATTAAATTTGTGTTAATACATATAACCACATATTAAGACATATAAATATGTATACGAATATCATGTGTACATTTTTTAAATTATATATATATATATATGTTATATATGTAGATATATATATATATATATATATATTTATATTATATATTGTTATATATTATATATTATATATACTATATATATTATATATATATATATTATATATATTATATATATATAAATATATATCACTCAACCTTTCCCCCCTCTAAATGAAAATCTGCCTACGCCATTGAAAAAGAATCGTCTCCAGTTAGAACTCATTTTCTGAAACTGCTTATTCTCGCTTTGAAATTTGAACAAATTTGAAGTTACTTTTCTCTGTCTTATGCATTATTCCCTTTGATAGGACAAACTGTCCAGGTAAAGTGCAAGCAACCCGGTTTTCACTTCAAACCCACTTATCTTTCCTGTTCCTTTTAAGCCTTATTTATTGGATTTTCTGTGTATACAAACTTCAGGCTGGCTATTCAGGCTTTCTTGTTGGCATACATCGGGAATCTTCTAATTACTCTCCACAGGTAATCTTTCCTCCCCCATATTCATTCTGTCTAAAGCCTTTTCTAAGTCTAGATGCAAGCATATGGCCTTCCCATTCCCTCTATGATTTTCTCTGTTAGCATCTTCATGTAAAATATTAGGTCAGTGGTACTTTTCCCTGGTCTGAAACCATGCTGCCATTTTCCAATCTTGTCCTCGACCTTCATCCTCAATCTTTTTTCCAAGATCCTCTCATATATTTTGCTAACCCATACTAAAAATACTATTTCTCTATAATTTCCACATATTCTTCTTATCTCCCCTTGATTATGTATCGCGACAGGTTACTGCTTTAACTCATTCTGTCGGATTTTTTTCTTTCCATACTTGGTTTTACACTTTGTCAACCATGTAGTCATTCCCTCTCCATTTTGTAATAGTTCAGTTATTCAATCATCGGTGATTCGGCGAGCGTCTTCCCGAGTTTAGTATAATTGCTCTTTTCACTTATTCTACTTCTACATTCTTACTCCCATGTTCTGGTCTTTACTTGACAGGGGGTATTCTCCATTAATTCCTCCCTCTTCTAAACGTCAATAATTTTC